>BPQB01000137.1:0-46372 GCA_019973155.2 Phanerochaete sordida
CGGTTCGACGACCGCTTGAATCTCCGCAGATTAGATCAAAACCTTGTCCCCCTCCCAAAACGTCCTGTATTTTCGCACCCTCGGATTTATCGTCGAGACCGGAACTCGTCATACCGGCTGGTTCGAGGAGTTGTACGGTTCGACGACCGCTTGAATCTCCGCAGATTAGATCAAAACCTTGTCCCCCTCCCAAAACGTCCTGTATTTTCGCACCCTCGGATTTATCGTCGAGACCGGAACTCGTCATACCGGCTGGTTCGAGTCTACGAACCAGTACTCGCGCGGTGGAACGCGGTGGTGGGAGCAATGCGTGAGAACATAGTACCGTATTCGTAGAGGCGCTCGGTCCATCGAAATGAGGCTTCATTTATGGGGGTCCGCAAGAAACCTTGTCAAGCAAGGTAATTTCCACCCCAGAACGCCTTCCATGGCTGCACATACTGGGAAGGGACGCGATCTAGCAGCGCATTCTTCACAGTATATGCAGCTCCCTGAGTTTCAACAGGCAAGACGGTGCTTTTTCAGGACTCTGGCATGCGCGGGTATTTTCTCGCTAGGAAATCCACTAGATAAGGGCCGCCTGCGCGGCGTATACCTTGCTTGCTGATCTCTGCGCAAACACGACCTCGAAATACTGGTCCACGCAAGTGTATTATGTACAGACGCAGGGCGATACATGGGCTTTAACAGAGTAAAAATGATACTTTTCGTTGGTTCATGTGCTATAGGCGCGCATGGGTCGACGCTCGGGTGGATTTTGCAGCGAAAGCGTTAGTGTAGCGGAGGATGGATTGTACAGAGGCAGGAGGAATGTCTTGGTGTTGAAGCGTCACCCAGAAATGTGGCATCGCGCGCGGCAGGGACGTGGTGCGCGCGAACAGCTGCAAGCCAGATCAGCGACGTCTGTGCGAGAGGTAGATGAACGTACCAACGGTCCGTGAGCTGTGTGACACAGGCGTCGTTCCACGGGCTCGTGCTGTAGTGTCAAAGGGGGTGTGGAATGGTCGGGCATGCCTGTGTACGAAAAACTGGTCTGTGAAGAAGTGGACTGCTCATTGTGAGACTAATCACAATTGTGAGGAAGGCAGGCGCACCGAGAGAGGCAAGATACGTCGACACCAAGAGCTGTAACGCTGTTATGACGGGGAGGACGAAGACGGGCGAATGCGCAGGCACAATGGCACGACGGACATGCGGCGGTTTTCAGTCGGAGCTTGAAATTGATAGGCGGCGAGCGTTGGTCTCTCCCTCCTCGTCGTCTCCGTCGACGACGTCGACGCAGCATGCGCCACAGTCGACCTGTGCGACACGCAACGACCGCGAAGCAAGCTTTGCCTGTGGGTCAGCTCGAGTGGCCCGCTGCAGCATGCAACGCGTTGTCGGACCAGTGTCGTGCGGGTCGGCGTGGTGTATATAGATGGAATGTAACATGGTCCCCCATGAGTCAGGCGTTGAGGCCTACCTGTCGCGGCGTGCGTGCCTGGCGCGGTGTGCGCGCAAGTACTGAGTAGGAGCAGGAAGTTGTTTCAAGTCACGCAGGTGTGATAGTCGTCGCTGAGCGGGTCATTATTTTGAGGAATGTACATGAGTTGTAGTACTTTTATCGTAGGATTCTAGTAAATCGAAGAGAAGAGAAGGAAATACACGTCTAAGGGAAAGGAAGAAGGCAGCAGCGAACGAGTGAATACAACGTCTAAGACCGTGAGGTGCGTCCCCTTTTGGGGGGAGATGGGGACGCCATGGGGTCAGTCATCGCGTAGCGCTTGACCGGAGTCTTGGGACCGGCAGGGCGAGGGCGAGGCGGAGCGAGGACCTTCATGTTGATGATGTCCGCGTTGTAGGTATCTGAAGCGCCGTCGGTGTTTGTCTTGGACGGACCGAAGTACCAGTGCGTAAATGTCATGTAGACGAGGACGAGCGCGTCGCGCAGCTCCGTCTGGTAGTTCCTGGGATGAATGAGGTTCCCGTCGTACATGTACGCCGGCAAGGGGTTCACGTTGTGTGTTTTCTTGACCTTGAGGTCCTGCAGCTCGTTGTTGCAGATTTGCGAGTTAGGCGTGGGGAGCCAGCCTTGCAGGGTGAACTCGAACGGCATGCCTGTGTCTGTTGAATGTTTAGTCAGGCGGCCAGGATCATAGCACGAACGGCAGGGACAGACCTGTAGGATCTTCACTGTTCCGGTCGACCTCCTGCCGAGCTTTAGATCAGTAAGTAGTACAGCCATGATTATATTGCGACGTACCTCGAACAGCTTGTGGCGAAGCCTGGGACGCCTCGGCTCCCCCTCCCCCTCATCCCATGCCCCCTTGATGATCTGGACACCCTCTGTCCGCTTCGAGCGTATGATCGTCTCGTGGTTGCGGGTGACGGTGTCCCAGTCCTCTGTGAACGTGTCGACGTCCGGCGTGTCCATCAGCGCGGTCATCTTCACGTCCTTCAACGTCTTTGCGTATCTAGATGGCCCGTTCCAACCTCCGCACTCATTGAAGAAGCACAGGCGGTTGGAGATGCGGCAGACTGCCGAGAACATAGCGGAGGTGGGTGCCTCGGGTGCGGGGTTCTCCGTGGGATCGTTTGCGTGCAGGGCGCGCATGGACTCGTACTTCTCGGCCTCGTCGGTGTGGACAAGGATGTCGGTGTTACCGTAGCGGACCCAGACGAGGCCCTCGAGAATGTCGGAACTGCTGTCACCGAGGTAACGGATGCGGTTGGGGCTGACACGGTCCTTGAAGAGCTGTGCTCGGATAGCCTTCATGTCGGCAGCGCTCGCGCGAGTCGCGGGCGGGGGGGTAGGCGGAGCCATGTGGAAGGACGGTGTGAAAGAGAAGCAAAGGTAGATTCGTGGGCGTACGAGGTTTATATACTGTCCAGCAGTGCAATTTTTTTTTTCGACTTGCTCCATCGGGGAGAGAGTGATCGAGCGCGGCGGGCAGGCGGCGGGCGGATGCTCGGGAGTTGAAGACCGATAACCTGCAGTCTTGCAAGGCAGCTACCGTCGTCAACCCTCCGTCCTGAGCTGGTCCGTGGCCATGGCAGCTTACCTACCTCACATCCGTAAACTCCCCATCTACGAGATCAAGGACATACTGCGTGGACGTCTTCAGATACCGCGAAGCCACGAACACCCGAAGGAACAGTTGCTGCAATGGGTCACGCAGAACGCCACCGCCGAGATCCTGGAAGAGCTGCAGGCCCGCATGCTTGCCATTGAGCTGGAGCGAGGACGGCGGAAGCGCACGCGGGAAGTGGAGCGTCGGTCAGAGCGACGACAACGGACGAGACGTGAGACCACGCACGGTGTGGGGATGTCGCCGGTGGACGTCAGCAAGTATCTGGACCTTCCGACGGACCAGCAAGTCAACGGATGCTATCGTGATTTCTACCACGCTACTTCGAAGGCCGCACTCGAGCAGGCTGTCTGTGGGGTGTGCGCCCGAGAGCGCCAAGTGAAACAAGACGGCGTGGTCCCGGTCCCTCTCGCGGAGTTGCCTGTGGAGAAGTTGGCCCCTGTTACTTCACATCCTGCTCAGGTTCTCACCTCTGGCATGCTCTTGGAACGTTCAGGGATCGTCTTCGAAGGCGATCTTGCCACCAACGTCCTCGTCTGCCACGAATGCTCATCTGCGTTGTCCCGTTCTGGCACACACCCTCCGCAGTTCTCGCTCGCCAACGACCTATGGATCGGCCCCATTCCGTGGGAGCTCCAACGCCTTACCCTCCCAGAGCAACAGCTCATCGCTCTGCTGTATCCTCGCGTTTACGTTGTCAAACTCTATCCCAAGGACAAGGACTATCGGCCTGAGGAGCAGATGTTACAGAGGGCGATGCGGGGGAATGTGACCACGTACCCACTCGACAAGTCAGGCGTCGCGTCGATGGTCGAGGGACGTCTTATGCCTCGACCGGCGAGTGTTTTGTCTTCTCTGATTGCCATAACCTTCATCGGCCGCGGACAGCTCCCGAAGAGGTGTCTGCGCAATAGCTTTCGTGTCCGTCGTGACGCTGTGCGGCGGGCGCTGCTATGGCTGAAAGCGAACAATCCGAAGTACTACGGCGACATCGATATTAGCGAAGAACGTCTGCAGGCTCTACCAGAAGATGACGTACCAGAGGAGATTACCGCGGTGGTGCGGCAGAGCACAGACCTCAGCGTCATCGACGAGGAGAGTGCCGGGTATGTACCCCAAGATGTTGTCGATAATAATGATGGTGCGTACCTTGGGCCGTCGTTGTCTGTTCATGCGGGCTCACAGATCTGTGTAGATATCGTCCTTCCAGAAGGAATATCTTTGGAGGACCTGCAGGTCGAGAGTGGTACGTGATCGAGGTTGAACGCGGGCGCGACAGGATTGCTCATCGTATCATAGACGACGGCGACGTGATCCCTTTCCAGGTCTCTGGCTCCATTGATACAGACCTATCAGACATCACAGCCAGCGAGCTCATGCGGTGGGGCCTGCAGAACCTTTGGAGCGACGACCACGAGGGCGGATACGCCGTCCGTCATGGAGGCCGACCCGCCCGAGACTTTGGACCAGCCGCGTCGACACGCGCAGGGACGATCACGGATGATCTCTCTACATCCGCGGACGCGGAGAACTTCTTCGAAAAGGCGTTCCCATGCATGTTCCCGTACGGACGTGGTGGTATAGAGGCCGTACGCCGTGTCAACGTTGATTTCCGTAATCACGTCCGCTGGGCACTGCAGTATCACGACCGCCGGTTTCGGAAACACGAGACATTTCCCTTCGTGTCCTTCGGGATGTTGCAGCGGCGCGAGGGTCTGCAGTCCGCCAAGATTCAGATGCGCCGAAGAGATTTTGACACTGTCGCAGCACAGCTGTCGACGCTCACAGTGGATAAGTTGAAACGTGCCCAGCAAGAAGAAGAAAACGGGCAGGCTTTCTCCGATCCCGCCGTACGAACGCTGCGAAAGCATGTCCATGCGGTGGCCGGTCGAGTTGTTGGGTGCGACTCAGCTCGGTACCGGTACCGAAGTCAGATATGGTCGACATGCGCGGTCTTTGGTGCCCCGTCCGCGTGGATCACGATCAACTTCTCCGACACTCATGACCCCATCGCCCAAATCTTTGCCGGCGAGAACATCGACATGGACGCATTTCTTCGCACGCTGGGTCCAGACCGAGACCAGCGCGGACGGAACATTGCTGCAGACCCATATGCAGCAGCGAAGTTCTTCCACTTCATGGCGAAAACGGTGTTCGAGACGCTGTTCAAGATCAAGGTCTCACAATTCCAGGTCAGCAGCGACACGGGGGTGCTCGGTGATGTTGCAGCATACTTCGGCACAGTAGAATCGCAGGGTCGTGGTACGCTGCACCTGCACATGCTGCTCTGGCTGAAGAATACCCCACCGCCGGAGCAGATGGCGGAGATGTTGAAGACGGAGGAGTTTCGCGCGAAGGTGGTTGCGTACATCCGAGCGAACATGCGCGCGTACGTACCCGGTCTCGAATCTGCGGAGACTGTCGCTGCGATACCACGGGAGAAGGACCTCGCATACAATCGGCCGCCGAACCCTAACGCCGCAGACCATGCGGAGCAGGTCAGGGATTTTGAGGTGCGCCTCGCGCGGTCGGAGCAAGTGCACAAGTGCCAAATCAAGCGATGTATGTTTCCGAACAAGTTCGGCCGGCTCGTCTGCAAACGGAAGGCTCCCTTCGAGCTGGCGCAGGACGCGTTCGTGACGGAGGCTGGGAAGTGGGGCCCGAAGCGACTGTTCGGCCTCGTGAACGGATGGTGCCCGCACATACTCGTTAATGCGCGGTGCAACAACGACGCGAAGCTTCTGACAAACGGACGGGATACCAAAAATATCACATTCTATGTCACGAGCTATGCCGCGAAGAAGCAGGGGCGTAACTATAACATGTCGGCTGTCATGGCAGGTAAGCAACCTCAGTCGTCGTTACCATGATATGTACTCACGCAAGTAGATGGATTCGCGTACCACCTCGAGCATCCACATGCAGAGTATGGTGGGGACTTGCGCCGGTCGCAGTCACTCCTGCTCTCGCGTCTGATCAACACCATCAATCGTGAGCAGGAGCTAGCAGCGCCCATGGTGATGTCGTACCTGATGGGCTGGGGCGATGTGTTCCGTTCACACGCGTATGTGCCAATCTACTGGTCAACATTCAACGGAGCCGTGTTGCGTCTGTTGTCTGGCGGAGAGACGGGCGGGCGACCGGCTCCGAGAGCGACAGCCGAAATTGATGATGCTGGGGCGTCAGGTGATGGAAGGGGCAATGTAGATGACGGCAATCGGGATGACGAGCGTGATGCACGTAGACCTGAAGACGTTGAGGAGGTGAGTAAGCAGAGCATAGCGCAGAAAACTGAGGGCTTACGTGGTCGGCAGGACGATGTCGAGTGCGTGACATTCGACGTAGGCAGTGGGGGGCAGGTGTATGGCCACAGCCAGATGACAGACTATCAACTGCGGGGACAAGAGCTTCAGCAAATGTCTGTTTGGGAGTTTTTCATCGGCACATACGAGGAAGAAATCGGCCGAGATAACAGGCGACGGCAGAGTCGACGTGCCGACCATGCATCCGGTGAAGGCGAAGTGGGCGATGCAGGAGGAGCCGACGGGGGTGAAGAGAATGCTGAAGGAGATGACAATGCCGAGGCCGAAGCGGGAGGGTCAGCCGGAAGACCTCGACATGAACGGTCTCGATACCTGGATGCGCACCCAAGTGCGGAGAAGAAGCAGCGGGTACGGCGCGCAGCAAACCACCGCAATCTACCAAACTTCGTCGGCATGCGTTTCCCGAACCGGAACGACCCTGCGTCGTCCGCGTTCTACAGCGCGTCAGTTCTCACGCTGCTCAAGCCCTGGCGTCACCTGGAGACTGACCTGAAAACCGCGAACGAAACCTGGGAACAAGCGTTGGACCGGTTTCTTACTACGTCCGATAACGAGACGGCACTGCGCCGAATCATGGGAGGACTTCAATATTTCCATGACTGCCTGACGGCAGCTCGGGAGGCAGGAGAGGACGACTTACCGGAGGACGATTACGCAGGCGCAGGCGATGGCGAGGAGCTGGAAGACGCGCCGGCGGTCAGCGCAGGCGACGACATGTCTGAAGAAGGACTTGCCGCCTTCATCCGAGCAAACGAGATCGTGCTCCGTGAGCGCATCTACGCGCAGAACGGCTTGAACTTAGCGCGTGCGGCGAACGTGTTCCCTAGCAGCGCCACAAACACGTGGGACGTGCACGACGCACAGGCGGTTCGCCGTGCGGATGCGCAGTCGATAGCACGCATGGAGGAATGGGATCGGCAGCTGCAGGAGGACGTGCAAGAGATGAATCGTGGGCGAGAGATGCAGCAGACAGTGGAACACCAGCCCGAAGGCACAGATGCGGGGGTTGAGCGGATCCGGGAAGACGACCAGCCTCAAAGGCAGCACGAGGGCGAAGAGGAGCAGCCAGGCGTCGAACCGATGTTCACCGAGGACGCACTTCGCGCAGCAGATCCGGCAGAACTGGAAGACGAGCAGTTCTGTGCATACGACATCATTAGGTGGCACCTAGGACAGACTTTGGCAGAACAGGACCCACCTCCGCTGCGCATGATCCTGTATGGGGAGGGAGGGACTGGGAAGTCGAAGGTGATACAGACGGTGACGGAGGAGTTCAAGCGGCAAGACTGTGCGTTCATGCTGGTGAAGGCGGCGTACACGGGAATGGCGGCATCACTGATAGACGGCAAGACGCTGCATGTCATCGGGTCAGTCGGCATCCGAGACCCAAGCAACATCAGTCCGGAAACCCTCGCTAAGCTTCAAGCGTTCTGGAAGCACGCTCGGTACCTCGTGATCGACGAGTACTCGATGATATCGAAATCGTTCATGGCGGTGCTGTCAAAGAACATCGACATCGGGCGTCAGGGAGCGGAGGGACACAAACCAGGAGAACCGTTTGGCGGGGTAAACGTTATCCTGTGCGGAGATCTGCATCAGTTCAAGCCAGTGGTATGCCAGAAGGGAGACGCGCTGTTCGCACCTGCGAGTCAGGAGCAGACAACGGACGCAAAGGTTGGGGGGGAGCTGTACCGGTCCTTCAAGTTGGTGGTCATCCTCCGGAAGCAGAGGCGCGTGACAGATCCGGTGTGGCGAGACTTGCTGGTTCATCTACGGGCGGGAAAGATGAAGGAGGAGCATGTGGAGACACTGGAGTCGCTGGTACTGCGCCCTCAGCAGACGGACATCGACTTCGAGGAAGATGCGGCATGGAGCCAGGCGTCGCTGGTGACCCCAAGACATGGCGTACGCAAGTTATGGAACGACGCAAGTGTCCGGAAGCACTGCGCAAAGACAGGGGAGACCCTGTTCATATGTCCTGCGGAAGATCGGGTGAAGGAGAGAGGACGTAGAGCGCGACCGTTGACACTCGTAGAAAGATACGCCGTTGCAGGGCGGCTGAAGACGAAGAAGAAGCAAGGCGAGCGTGGAAGGAAGGATCTGCCGTGGACCGTCGAGCTCGCAAGAGGGATGAAAGTCCTGGTGACGAACAATATCGAGACCGACCTGGATCTAGCGAACGGGTCGCGCGGAGAAATCGTGGACATAATCTTGCACCCAGACGAACCGGAGTGGGGCACAGCGAGCACGGTTCACTTAAAGCACATGCCGCGTTGCATCCTTGTGCGCATGGACCGTACGCGCGCGTCGCAGCTTGCGGGCTTGCCGCCGGGAGTCATTCCGGTGCAGCCGATGGAGTCGACCATGCAAATTCGGCTGAAGCGGAACGGAAAGACGGTGCAGCGCACCGTCCGTCGACGGCAGTTTCCTGTGACAGGAGCGTATGCATTCACGGACTATCGAGCACAGGGACAAACGCTACGCTATGTCTTGGTCGATATTGCGACCCCACCAAGCTTTGAGTTAACACTCACGAACATGTACGTCGCTCTCTCTCGAAGCCCCGGGCGCGACACCATCCGTCTCCTGCGACCGTTCGATCGAGCCATCTTTCTCCGACGACTTGATCCAGACTTGGAGACGGAAGACGAGCGGCTGGAGAGGCTGGACGGAGAGACACGAGCGTGGTGGAAGGCGATGGGCGGGGAGGTGAGGCTGGCGGAATGTCGAGCGAACGCTGAGGCACGTAGACAGGGATGAACGTGAGTGAGTGGGAACAGAAGTCGAGAGAAAAGGGAGCTCACGATGACAGCAGTTAGACGAGCAGCACGGAGGGCAAGGGGGGGGGGGGAGGAGAGTAACGATAGAGGGCGAGCAGGTCGAAGGAGGACGGCGAAGGAGAGAGGGGAACACGACGTAAGCGAAGGCGGGGTAAATGTGGAGGAAACGAAAAGGGCAAGACACAGATAAGACAGCGATTAAGAGGTAGAGATAAGGAAGAAAGCGAAAGAGATAAGATAGGGATTGCAAAGGCAGAGGCAACGAAACCCACAGATAAGATATACGGAGGAGGCCGGAAGACGGCAGAGGCCGGGTCGTAGATTTGATGGGCAATTATGCCCTTCGCAGGATACCTTGACAAGCAAGGTAATTGTACGACGCTGATAAATGCCGTTTTACAGGTGTTATCGATGATATTGGGCATCTGGCGGTGTTCAGGAAAATTTCAGCTGTCGTGCGGCGCATGCATGAGTCCGTCCATAACCGCGCTGTACCAAGTGCTGGAGACAGATCGTCTCCGGCCGTCGCCTCACTGTAAGAGCTGAGAGTGACGAGGTCACGACCTCAGGGACCGGTAAATCTGTGTTTACCCTAAATCGTCTAAGGAGAGGTTCGCATCGCTTCCGACGTTTTGGCTTTCTGACTTACAATTTTTCACGATTCATCAGTCCCGTGCCGCCGACCTTCCCTGATGGACGACTCGTTCGCGCTGGAGAGAAGCCAGATCCACCGTCTGTATTGTTCTACGCGATGAATCAGCCCCCGATATGAGGCTATCAGCCAGCTGGCACACATCGACGCCGCCAGCCGGTGCTCTGGCGCTCCCACACAATGGACACTCCCTTCCCGCACGTCCCACCTTCGGAGTCTGCAAGGGACCTTTACGCACGATTGTGCCCAATCGCGCCGTCCGCTTCTTCTGCGCCGCGCGCGCGCCCACGGACCGGTCACGACACCGCGTCGCCTCGTGCCTGATGGGGCCTTGTTCCGCGTTGGGAGGTCAATGGGCTCGCGCTGGCCCGTGCTCCCACCGCGAGTCAGGGCGCCCGCATGCGTGCTGGTGGTTTTCGCGCCGCCGTGGCCTCGGGGCCGTACGCTACAAAAATGGGCAGGCGCCCCCGTCGCCCACGCCCTCTCCTCCTCCTCCTTGTTCTCCTTCCTGTTCTCCTCCCCCACCGCCCGCCGACCCCCCGCCGGCGACCTGGCGCGCGATGCTGCACGCTGTGCCTGCGGCGGCCCTCGCGGCGGCAGCGGCCCTCGCCCTGCCGTTTGCGGCACAAAGGACGCTCGTGCGCAGACAATACCTGCCGCTCGTTGCCATGGCCCTCTGGCTCTTCTGCGCGAACATTGTCTATGGCGTGGATGCGCTGCTCTGGGCCGGATCGAGTGCCGTGCGGGTGCCCGTGTGGTGCGATATCTGTGGGTAGAATTGTGTATGGAGGGAGAGTACCCGAAGCTGACACGTTGTTCTTTTTCTGGGCAGCAACGAAGCTCCTCATTGGCATCGCGTATGCTATCCCCTCATGCTTGCTCTGTATCGCGACGAGACTGAGGGTCGCCGTGCTACCGCGGGATCTACCCTTCGAGCCAACAGCCAAAGAGCAGCGGGATGTTCACCTCCAGGCCCTCGCCTTCTGCATAGGAGCGCCCGTCGCTGCCATGATAATACGTATGTACCATCCGCACAAGGCTACATCCTATCCTAATGTCACTGCAGACACAATCGTTCAAGACCACCGCTTCGACATCATCGAGGGCCTCGGCTGCCAGCCCGTAATCCCCGCCATCTCCGCCGGGACGATCTTCTTCTGGCTGCCCGCGCTCGTCTTCACCCTCCTTGCGCTTTTCCTCTGCTGTCCGTGCCTACTACCTCCCCTTCGCCGCCCACGCTGACCCCTCCCCAGCCGCAATGCTCCGCCACATCCTCGGCCCCGCGCGCCTGCGCCTGCACGCGCACCTCGCGCTCTTCGACCGCACGCTCACGCTCCCGCGCTTCCTCGCGCTGTACACCACCGTCCTCGTCCTCGGCGCGCTCTGGACCGCCGTCCTCCTCGCCACCGTCGCCGAGGCGCTGCGCCTCGCCGCCGCGCGCCCCGCGCTGCCCGTCGACTGGACGCGCATCGACGCCTACGCCTGGGCCGACTTCGGCGCATTTTCAAAACGAAATCGCATGTTCTGCTGGTGGGTGCCGCCCGCCGCCGCGCTGACGTTCGCGGTCTTCGGCACGTTCTTTCCCGCGCTCGCCGCGCTCGACGAGCTGTGCGCGCGCGCGGCGCAGCGCCGGCGCAGCTCGTCGCTCACGCTGCGCGAGCTGGGTGCGGGCACACGCAAAGGGTATGTCGCGCCTCACCCCTACTCGTCCACCCACTAATTAGACCGCAGGAGCAGCAGCCACGTCGTGGTGCGCAAGGACTCCGTCGTGACCGTCAGCTACGACGACGGCACGACGCAGAAGTACGTGGGTGCCGCGCAGGCACCGCCGCTGTCGCCCGCCGCGCGCGAGCCGCGCTGGAGCGTGCCCTGGGAGACGCTGCGCCCGTTCGGCGGGGGCGACCGCCGCAGCCGCGCGAGCGTGGATGGCGGGGTCGTCATCAGAGAGCTCCCGATTGCGGTCTCGCCGCTGGAGCGGGCGGGGCCGCGCGCTAGGGAAGACGTCTGAGGACCGCTAGACCGATTCCGCTCGTTTGGAGAGTTTGAAGCAACATACGACGTCTGAGGACGGTAGAGCCATTGCCATTCGCTTCAAGCTTGGAAACTACGCGCTCGCTACTGTGGTTCCTGAAAAGAATGGGAATCGGCGCGCGAAGCGCGACGGCTTCCACGAAAAGGGAACACCGAATCCGGAAGGCCCCACCCCTTGGCGCTCAGTGCCCTGCTGGGCGAAGATTGTCTCGCGCACCCTCTACCGCAGTTTCACCATCCAGATAAAATGTGGAATATAATATGGCTGGTAGCACATACTCCATACTACCTCGTTTTGCCTTAAGAAGTGTATCCAGCTTGTTTTGACTCGTTCTACACTGTTTCTAACCCGACTTTGACAGAACAAGGACTGATTTGTGACTGACCATTCGCTAGCAAGCTCGCCCTATGGTCACACAGCTGCGAAATGCAGCCAAATTACCGGAGATGATATTGAGCGCATATATTCTAGCTCTACACATCGTTTTAGACGGCGAAGGAGGTCCTGAAGCGATCCTGGATGTGTTCCGGTCATGTCTGGACCTGGGCGCCAAGGGGTGGGGCCTTCCGGATTCGGTGTTCCCTTTTCGTGGAAGCCGTCGCGCTTCGCGCGCCGATTCCCATTCTTTTCAGGAACCACAGTAATGCTGTAACCGTATGTACGCCGCCGCCACGCTCCTTGTAGACTTGCTTTCGTTCGCTACTGTCCCTCCACTGTTCGTGTTTAGCCCACCATCGCTCACTCACTGCCTGCGACTCACTGCATTGTCGCTACTGTACCATAGAGACATGTCCTCACCCAATCTCGGTTGTGGATGTGCGTAAATTAAATCAACTACTCAATCTGAAATGATATGTTCAAAAGCTATTTTGGAGGTGTGCGATGTAGTGGTGGGTATTAAATACAGGGTATATATCCATGGGTGTCCGAGAGCGAAAAGCGAAGAGCATAGCGAGTGGGGGGAGGCGGCTCCCCTACGAGAGCGAGGGTCCGGGAGTGCGAAAAAAAAGACGAAGATAGAGACGAAGGACGTCATGCAGCGCAGGGCGGGCGCAACCGCAATGCACGGGATTAGAGCGAGGCGCAAGGGCTGAGCGGATTGTCAGCGCCACGTCATGATTTCGAGGAGCAGAAGCCGACTTACCACCCGGGGGAGATATGCGGGCCGGTAAGGCAATGCGGGGGATAGGTGAGACAATGGTGGGGATGCGGGCAGCAGCGCCTGGGAATGCAGCTGCGCTCTAAGGTGTTTTGTGGGTGGGTGGTTTAGTGCGCCCGGTGGTGCGCCGGGGCGTAGAAAGCGACGGTCGCGAAGAGCGAGAGCGAGGACATGGCGAGGGCGGCAGCACACAGAAGCAGGTAGCGTTCTACGTTGGAATGTCAGCACAAAGCACAAAGCTCAGGCAGCAGCAGCACGTACCTGCGGTGCTCTCCTTGCGCTTGCGCCTTGGCGACTCGGCGTACGTCGGCGCGTACTCCCAGTAGTCGTCGCCGGACTGGACGAGGACGTAGTCGGCGGTACAGTTCATGGCGGGGGCGGGGCGGGGGATGGGCTGCGGGGCCTGCCCACGCCCCGCGGGCTCTTATACCGCACGGGCAGAACGCTGGAAAACTGAGCACCTTCGCGTCCCGAGGCGCGGGGGCTTCGTCGGACGTCCGCACGCGCGCCTCCGAATAGGCGCTCCTGTTTCGTCCGAACCCGGGACAGGGCCAGAGGAGACCCGCAACGCGCAGGCACCGCAGGGCGAGACGGGCCGCGCTGTGGCGCGTCAGGCTCGCGTCGCCGCCGCGCCTGCGCGCTGCAGCGTGCCCCGAGGACGTCGGTGCGGCCGCGCTGCGAGACGGGGGTCAGCGGGGTATTTTTGGCGGGTTTTGGAAACGCACATCAGCGCGAGACCGGGAGCGACGCGCAGAGCTGCGGCCCTGCGCTATCTCGTGCTCGACCATGCATCCTACTCACGCTTGAGCATCCCTGTGTTGCCGCCGTGCGCGTCGAGGCCTGGATGAACTGCGGGGCAGCGCGGTCGTTCGGGAGGAAACGCTGATGGCGCCACATCGGCCGCCTGCCCGCGTCGGCCGAAGTGCGGATGAGGCGAGGCGCCCGTGCCTGCCCCGCATTTCCATGTGCTCTGCTGCACTTCTGCGGTTCGCCTGCGCGCGGACAGCGGTGAAGGTTTGTGCTAGTGGAGGCGTGTCTAGGGTGGCCTGCAGGACCCTGGCGACGCGAAGAGCCCGGTTGGCGAGATGTAGTGAGCGCGCTCAGCGCGAAGTCGAGCTCCCGAGGTCGGACATCTACGAGGTCTGGAAGTCCAGAGCGTACTGTGGTTCTGCTCTGACGAACAACAGCTTCAGCAACAGAACGCGGAACAAGACGTCAGTGAGTTTTCAGGGATACATGACCCGTTGATATCGATAACAAGGGCCAGAGGCGCGTAGCAGGGCGCGAGCAGAGGCCCTGCATTTGTCTTCCGCGTTGCGAAAATCAAAATCGACTGTATGGACACAGCTTGAGCGCGGAACACAGGCGAGGTATCTGTTCCGCGAGATGTCATGCTGCGCGAACCCAACATGAACGAGAAGCAACGACGAACAGCGGGACCGGGTAAGCTTGGCACCCCCGCACCTTGCCTCGAACCTTGAGACGTAACAGGCAGATGAAAAGTATGAAAGATGGAGTCTATTTTGCGTTTGACAGTACCCGAGCATCCACTGCTCTGCTGTTCGCATGTAAAGACCAAACTCGACAATCAACTCACCGTCAAGGTCAACATGACGGGGCGGCACCCGGCTACCATCGATGGGTAGCCAAAAGTCTTCTGCGAGTACAATAATTGGTCAGTCAAGCTACCTTGGAGTTTGTATCACCTTAGAAACAAGTTAAGCGTGTCCAACGTCCCGCTGAATGCGATGGACGATGTGGGGAAAGGGAAGAGGCGGATCAAACGCCACGACGCGCCGAGCATCTACTTTCGGAAGGGCGCATCAAACAGACACCTACCCAGACGCTCTGTCCGGCGTCTCTCGAAAGGGGAGCTTCAAGTCTACTCCCTCCATCTTCTTCCGTCCACAATTGTGAAAGCTTACTGTAGTGCATTCCGCTGCAGGTTTGTCAACTTGTGTGTTTCAAAAACTAGGAGATAAGGGCACAGTCACAGCGGCTGTCTTTGTGGTCGTAAACTACAGTATGCCCCTTGCTTGGTGTCCTGTACAGCAGATTCTGGATCACGACTTCTTGTTGGCAGATGCCCTCCTGTGAAGACCTCGAAGGTCTTGACAATGCACAAATAGTTACGCAACACGCTTCAGCCTTCCGTCTTCCCGTCCATCTGATTGCATGTCCTCAGACAAAATTCATCCGTTCTGCAGTGGCTTGTCGCCTCCTTCCCAGGCGCAGCCTGCTGCTGGCCTCAGATGACCGTTTGCCCTGGCTATAAATACAAAAGGGTACGCAGGACGCAGGTCTCTGATGCTGACTGTACGATCTGTCTTTCCAGCAGACGTCCGGATGCATTACATGCATCGACTCCGTCTCGAGGTGCTGACCACATGACAGGCGATTTTGATGATTTTGACGTGACGTCGTTCGTCATCGAAAGCGCGACATGGCTGCCATGCAAGGCAACGCGAGCAGCGAAGTAAACGTGGAAGTGGAAATAGTGAATAAGTGAAGCTCAACCCCGACTTGCTAGCCATCGACGACGACGACTGTGCATGGTCGCTATGCGGCTCTGCTGGGACGTCCCCGTCCCCGCATGATCTGCGCCATGGCATGAGCCACTCCATCAATTCGCTTCTATTCCTCGTCCTGGACAATCCTTCACAGCGTGCGCCAGGACCGCCCCCGCCGCCGATGCTTTCCCGGGTTTCGTCCGCGGCCCGTCCGAGCCACTACGGTATTCGCGCGCGTCATGTGTGCGCGTCGACATCAGCGGGACCCTGGACGCGCCCCTCGTGACTATGGATTCTACCAGCTTTAAGCAGGACGACTGCTCGAAGGACTGCACGACGCCTGCCTCGTCCACGCCGCCATGGTCTGTCTGCGCCCCGCCCACCTCCTCGCGCTCGCCGCGCTCCTCGCCACGTCCCACGCCGCGGCGGTCGGCCCGCGCTCGCTCGCGCCGCTGAGCGAGACGTGGCTGAGCTCGTGGGCGACGATGCCGCAGCTCACGGAGTCGACGAACCTGCCGCCGCCGCCGTTCAACGAGAGCGGGCGCGTCTTCTTCAACAGCACGCTCCGCCAGACGTTCAAGATCAGCATCCCCGGCAGCCAGTTCCGCGTGCGCTTCAGCAACGCGTTCGGCGTCACGAACCTCGACATCACGAACGCGACCGTCGCGCTGCCCGCGGGCGGCACCGTCGGCGTCGGCGCGATCGAGCCCGCGACGCTCCACACGCTCACGTTCTCCGGCTCGCCGAGCTTCTCGCTCCCGAACGGCGCGCAGCTCGTGTCCGACCCCGTGAGCCTGCCCGTCGCGGAGAACGGCGTCGTCTCCGTGTCGATGTTCCTCGCGGGCGGCCAGGAGACGAACATGATCACGTCGCACCCCGGCAGCCGCACGACGACGTTCTTCACGTTCGGCGACCAGACGCGCGCGGCGAACATCACCGGCCCCGACGCGACCACCGCCGAGCACTGGTTCTTCATCAGCGGCCTCGAGGTGCTCACGAGCGACAAGGCGACGAGCGCCGTCGCCATCGTCGGCGACAGCCTCACCGACGGCCGCGGCAGCACCGAGAACGGCAACGACCGGTGAGCTCTGCGCCCCTGCCTCGCACGGACGTGCGGCTCACCTCTGCGCAGCTGGCCCGACCAGTTCTACGATCGCCTGCGCGCGCGCCCGCACAACACGATCGCGTACCTGAACCAGGCCGCGGGCGGGAACCGCATCCTCGCGGACGGCCTGGGCCCGAACGCGCTCGGGCGCATCGACCGCGACGTGCTCGCGCAGACGCGCGTCTCGCGCGTGATCATCTTCGAGGGCGTGAACGACATCGGGACGGCGGACGCGACGCCGGCCGCGCAGGCGGCGGTGACGGCGCAGGTCATCGGCGCGTTCGAGCAGATCATCACGCGCGTGCACGCGGCGGGGCTCCCGATCTTCGGCGCGACGATCACGCCGTTCGGCTCGAACGACCCGTACGACGACGGCGGCCTCCGCGAGGCGAGCCGCCTCGCCGTCAACAAGTGGATACGCACGAGCGGCGCGTTCGACGCCGTCCTCGACTTCGACGCTGCCGTGCGCGACCCGAAGAACTTCACGCAGCTCGACCCGACCATCGACGTCGGGGACCACCTCCACATGACCCCTGCAGGCTACAAGCGTGTCGCCGCTGCCATCCCCTTGAGCTTGTTTGACTAAGTAGCGTACTTGTATCACTGTAAAAGTAATAGCCTACCTCGTGTAGCGCCACGACGCAGTCTTCATTTCTTGTCTTTTCGTGTACTGGGGCTCATGGTTGAGAATGGACGCTCTTCGGAGCCTATGTACGATAGTCATGGTTTTGTGAACACGAAACTAACTTCAAGGTCGATGAAATCGGTAGTAGCAGACGACAGGCGCAGGAGGTACGATGCAAGAGGATCGACATGCGATAAGCTGTACGTTTGTCTGTCAGGTCCAGGATAACGCGCTGAAACATAGGATGTGTAAGGTTCGGGACAAGAAGGGACTCCGAGAACAGACAGTCACTCAAAGCATGGTAGAATGCTCAATTGCCTCTTAGAAATACCTGCAGGCCCGAAGAGCGGTTAGAGGTTTGAATGGTACGGTTAGGTGAGAGTACTGACATGGGCGCAGGGACGCGCGTTTGTTTGAATACTGTAGGCGAAAGTCTGGCGGGTAGGACAGCTTGCATGAGGTGTCCGGAGACGCGTAGATGTCTGTCCAGTGCGTACGGTGCCGGACGGGGGCCATCTCACTTCACCCTGGGACTGGGGCAGGCGGGTGCGTTTACTCTAGCAGGTCGTCCAGGAAGTCCTCCATGCCCTCCTTTTCGCTCTTGGGCTTCGCAGGTTCATCTGTAGGGAGCGCCGGAGCTTCTACGTAGTGCTTCTCGCCTTTCTCTGCGCGTCCTCGTCAGCACGTATCGCGGGCACGGTGAGACGGACATACCTTTGACAGGCCTGACTGGGGCCCGGAACGACGGCTTCGCCGACTGCGTTTTAAAGCGCGATTTCAACTCTGTGGCGTTGGGTCAGCATCGCTTGGGCACGATAGCGGAGCATAGCGCACCTCGGGTAGCATCAGCGGCTGCTTTCTCGCGGCTCAGCTCCTCGAGGCTGCTGTCCCACTCGACCTGTTGGATCTTGCCCTTCATGATATTCGGGACAGGACCTCGCCCTAGGGCGGGTGCGATGCTCGTGTCGATATCATCGTCATCGTCTGCTGGAGGTGGCGCAGAGGACGGCTGGGGGTCTGATATGCGCTGCTTCTCGAGGAAAGCCGAGAGGTCGACCTCTGGCTCGACTATCGGTTCACCTGAGGACACAGCTGTCTGAGCAGGACGGCCTTGGAGAGAACGGGTAACGCGACGTACCCTCTGAGTCGAGCTCAGGCTCAGGCTCAGCGTATCTATCCGCATTGGTCCCAAGCTGCCTCCGCCCGAACTTCCTCTGTAGCTCCTTCTCATACTCTTTCGCCTCCTCCTCGTCCATTTCGACCTGCTGCTCATCTTCGAGCAGTAGCCGTGTCCTGAACTCGGCTGGCCGGCCCCTTCCCCCGCGCCCACGCGCCCGCAGGTACTTGCCCAGCCCGCCGCGCGATTTGCCTCTGCCTCTGCCTCTGCCGCGGCTCGAAGATGGTTCGGATGCTCCTGGGGCTTCCATATGTCTCAACTGGCAGCAGTCTGCGGTTGCTGTAGAGGGTCGTTGAGGAAGCGGATGATGAGCTCGATATCGCGCGCGGGGGAAGAGGTATCGTTCCCAGAAAGGTTGGACGGCGCATCAATTGATGCGCTTTGTAGAGACGCTGCAGCGCCCTTTACGGCGGCGGCTGCTCTCGTCTTCTGACCACCATCTCGCGGCCTACACCGCGACGCCGCCCTCACAAGAACTGCTGGGGAAAATGGGCTCACTTTCTGCACAATACTGTGAACGGAATCTCGACCTGCCTACGGACCTCCGAGGTGTTCCTGCAGCCAAGATTTAGACAAGTGCCCAACCGCTCATTCTCGGAGATAGTTGCCAACTATGCCATGATTCCGGATAAGCCACTTACGAAAAAAAAAAACAGTAAGCATTCCAGAAATCTTTCTTGCTTTGTTGCAACTCATCAGGAACGAAGTGTTACGCAGCATCTTCCATTGGACAGCGGTCCCACGAGATGCTACCCGTGTCTTCCTCGTGCTTTGCGAGGCCGCTCTGCTCCTCGGACTGTTTCTGGGCAATCCTGCCTGTTACATTGTCCCCTACCTACATCATATATCTCTACTCGGTGACAGGTAGATCTGTCCAAACATGACGAGGCTGCTCGACGCTCACAACGGAGGTGAGCGGCTGAGGTCGCCGGCTCTAGGCTCTGACGTCGTATCTGCGATATGGACTGATCCGCGAGTGGTTATGCAGGGTCGTACTCAGGCCTTGTTGGGCACTTGTTCCATATCGTATCCGTGGGTGCGTCCTGAGCGAGGGCATCAGCATGCATGTGTTGATACGCCCCTTCTACCCCCTTGCTCCAGTGCTCTCACGTTCACATGCGGCAAACATCAAGGAAAGGCATGAAGGCGTAGATGGCAGCAGCTCGGGCACATTGAAGAACCTGCCCTTACCAACGTGCACCTCCAGCTGCCCTGGAAAAGGGCCGCGTCCGTTCTTTGGGTTTGCGCATGCGCATCTCATGGCTTACGTCCATACGCAATGTCATGCTAATTTCGCAGGCGATATGTTCATGTCCGCTGCGGAGCCAAGATATCCCCTGCAGCTCTTGCCCTAGAATTTGCCACCTGTCTACAATTTCCGAGGCGGCGAGCATAGGTCGGAAATATGGCCTCCAGAGCGCCGCTCGATGAGGTTGTACGCGCCGCCACCGCATCACCCTTCACAGAGCTGTGCAGAATAGCAACCGGCGGCGTCTTCTTTATTCATCGTGCCGTCGCCAACGCATCTTCGCATGCTGTCAGGGTGGTGATGCAGATGCCTCCCCTAGCCGAATCGTCCCCGTTATATGAGGAACGGCCGAGGGACGCATCCTCCAACCTGGAACCCATCCAGCTCGGGCAGTCGCACAGTCCCTGCGTCGATACAAGTGCGTTTCGTCATTATCTCATTCTATATCTACTCACGCGTCGATTGACAGTATGTTGGCGTGGGTTGTTGCATCATTTGCTCTGCAGAGCGCGCTCCAGCTAGCGTTCGCACCGGAAGCCGTGGGTGCGATCTCAGTATCGCGCTTCAGGGGACGGAATGCAAAGATTGCGCCAAAAGTCTTCATTATCGACATGGTACGTACCTTTGGACTTGTCGAGCGGAGTCTGTACTCACTTCGTTGTTCCTAGTTCGATAGCGAGGGCGATGCATGGAATGGGATTCCAGAGTTCAACGTTCTAGAGCACAACATCACTATCCCGGGCTTCTCTTCGCTCTTCCCCCAAGCCCATTGCACGAAGGACGGGTCGATTTGCCAGCTCGTTACTGGAGAAGCCGAGATCAACGCTGCCTCGACCATCACAGCCCTCGTCCATTCCCCCGTCTTCGACCTCAAGGAGACCTACTTCTTCATCGCTGGCATCGCCGGTATCAGCCCGAAGGTCGGAACGCTTGGCAGTGCCACCTTCGCGCAGTTCGCCGTGCAGGTCGCCCTGCAGTTCGAGTTCGACGCGCGCGAGAAGCCCGCGAACTTCTCCACGGGCTACGTCCCGCAGGGCTCGACGTCGCCGGACGAGTTCCCGCAGTCGCTGTACGGCACCGAGGTCTTCGCCGTGAACGACAACCTGCGCCAGCTCGCGATCAAGATGGCAAAGACGGGCAAGCTCTTCGACGACGCGCCCTCGCAGGCGTACCGCGCGAACTACGCGAACAACTCAGCGTTCGCGGCGGGCGCCGCGCCGCCGAGCGTCGTCGCGTGCGACACGGCGACGTCGGACGTCTTCTGGACGGGCGACCTGCTCGGCGCCGCGTTCGAGAACACGACGAAGCTCTTCACGAACGGCAGCGCGACGTACTGCACGACGCAGCAGGAGGACAACGCGACGCTCGAGGCGCTCCTGCGCGGCGCGCTCACCGGCCTCGTCGACTTCGCGCGCGTGATCGTCATGCGCACCGCGTCCGACTTCGACCGCCCCTTCGACGGCCAGAGCCCCGCGGCGAACCTCTTTGACTCGGGCGACCCCGGCTTCGAGATCTCGATCCAGAACATCGCCGCCGCAGGCGTCCCCGTCGTCACCGGCATCGTCAAGGAGTGGACGTCCACGTTCAAGAAGGGTATCAAGCCGACTAGCTACATCGGCGACATCTTCGGTACGCTCGGCGGCACGCCCAGCTTTGGCCCTGGCAGCATCTTCGGTGGAAAGAAGGCCCCTACGAAGCGCTCTCTGCGGCGCCGTGGCGTCCGGTCTGTGGTTCGTAGTGTTTGAGAGATGGACTAGGGTTGTGACAGTTGGTCGGATGGTCTGTCGGATCACTACTACTGTCTGTTGATGAACATTGGACAGTTGCAGATATTTGGTTGTTTCCGTCAGCCCGCAGTTGATTGCCTGTTAGGTTGGAATAGAGCATAATAATATCAGGGCTACGTGACGACTGTATGATACATCGAGCAACACTGTTGCCTCAAGGCCCAGCAATCTCAGGCGTTGTACGGAAGCGAGTGCCGGACATGCACTTTCATTCCCTCGCTCTCCGCATCTCGCTCCGCATCCTCGGAGCCGTGCGGCTGCTTCGACTCGAACAGATCGCTGTCCGCCGCTGGGGCGCGCAGAGGCTCCGCGGCAGGGGCAGAGGCCGCAGTGCTGACTGCGTGCGCGGACGGGCCTCTGAATACCAGGGACGTGCTCGGCAGGGCGGGGTCGGAGCTGATGAGTACGGAGTTCTTCGAGTGGACAAGGATCACGAGCAGGGTCGGGTAGATACCCTGCGAAAGAAAGGCAATCAGCGCTCGGCGTGCCGAAGGGGTCAAGATCGGACGCACCACGATGAGGTCGCTGATGTACTCGTAAATTGTGAAGGCGAAAGTGAGTCGTGCGCTACGATTCACCGAGATGTTCACCGAATCGAGGCTCAAAATGACCTGGACGAGCTGTTGGCGGGGGCTTGAGCCTGGCCTTGTTCGCGACGGAAAAATTAAGGACTTACGAAGAAGAGCATGTATGCAATGCCGGACTCGACGAGAAGATACATAATTCTCTGCGTTCTTGTCATCGGCGACGCGTTACCGAACGCAACGATATGCATGCGTCTATATTTCCTAAAGATTGGAGGCCGTAGTCAGCCCGGTGGCTCGTAACCGAACTGGTGGCAGATCAGACTCACCATGTCTTGTAGGCAATCAGCAGCGTCGCAACACCCGTGGTCGCCAGTGTTGTTGAGTAAGAAGCCGTCTGAATGTTCCGGCAGAACGCCGGGTGCTGATACGTGCCCTCCTTGATGTCAGCTCCCAGCCGTGCAGCGCAGTACGTGAGCATGAGGGACGAGGCTGGTCAGGACATTGTTGAGTATCCTCTTAGGCATTATTTTATCGACTAACATACCTATTGAGCCTCCCAGGAACGCCAGGGGAATGAACAGAACAAAGCGCTCCCAGCCGTTCCACCAAAACGCATACACACGCCAAATTATAATACCGTCTCCAAGGATTGTCTGCACGATCATCATTAATTTGGAGGACACGGTCAGCGGGAGGAAGTGCGTGCGCACCATGTAAGCATAAAGGACATCTTCGATGGACAGCAGCCGGAGTATTTTGTTGGTGGCTGCAGAATACTGGTCGGCGAGTAAATCCGAGGAGTTGACGAGTAGCGTCATTGACATCTCGGTGATGACTTCGTGGATGTCGATCATCCAAAGCGAAAGTGCGAGGCCATACATCGTCAAGACTGTGAGGAATGTCAAGACAGTGACATTGTTGCGAGTGCCGGTTTTACTGGAGGGTCATCGGAGTGCCCGTGAGTTCGCTGTCCACCACAAGTTGTACGGATAGAGCTCACAGGAGGAGTCGAGCTGAGATGAAGACAAATACGGAGTAAACGGCTGCAATCCCGAGATGTCAGGGCCCGCCGCCACCAGATAACGAGCTAGTCGCACCTATTACAAACGTTTCCACCGTCACGGCAACGAATGACTGAATGAGATCATGGCCGATGCTCTGCAGCACCGTCGTAACGTCGCTAGACGACATGGCCGACAGAGAGGCAGGGGAGAGGGGGCGCCTTGTCAATGAGGTATGACAGCACGAGGCCAAGTATATAGGCCACACACCCAGATGTATGAGCCAAGAGGCTCTCAGGTGCGCCACGAAGGGAGCCATGCGTGGGCTATCGCATTCACAGCGGTTTCCCCATGCGAATCAGCATCATGATTACCAGCAGGTGTAACTGCCAGATCCTCTGCTTCGCCGGCGATTCGCTGAGCATCTATCCCTAGAGGATCACCAAGGATCCCGCGCTGTAAGGCCTACTCGCAGGGGCGATGCAGCGATGATTGAATGTACAGAGGCGACCCTTGGCCAGATGTTAAGCTAGTGCATATTTGCGTCTGTTTGGCAGGCAGCACCTTGAATGGGGGACCAGCCTTGAGGATGAAGATATAGAGCCATGTCTGCAGATCGAATGATGAGTTTGAGGCGCGCGACAGAGTACGGCCGCGGGTTTTATGCGCGCACCCACCGCGTTCCGCCCGGCAGCTCGCTGTTGCCTGCGCTTCTCTACGGTGGCCCCGTCCGAACTCGATCCATGCTCATAGCGGCCCAAGTCTTCCCAAGAAACCTGTGCCTCTTTGCATGCAGGCGGATCTGGTCGGACCGTCGATGACTGACCGGTGAGAAGACAAAGTGTGCCGTACGAACATTGAATATAGCCACCCACCGCCTGGGAATCCATATGCGGAAGCGCGGCACTCCCTATAGCTTCCGAAATGCGCATCAGGACTCCCAGTCTGCACTGACAAGACGTCTGTTGTTACGGATGGCTGTGGGTAGAGAAGACTGGTCATCATGTCGCTTTCTATGATTACGATGCTTCGAAGAGCGATGGCTGTACTTGCCGTGAGAATAGAGGAACGGGATAGACCGCCGCTTGAGGGCCTCCGTGCCTCAAGTTTGACCTGCCTGAAATTGAAGACGTGGTAAGTAGGATGTCATGAGCGGAACGCGGGCAGCGATGTGAGCTGCTGGCAAAAAATAGGGTGCTCAAGAGGTACTCACTTTTCGTGAGCATGGACGATTGCAGCCTATGCATAGAAGATCGTCGCAAACGGGATTTGCATTCAGGCATAGTCCGAGGGTGCAGAACCAAGCCCACGGAGGGCATCTTCCGCATGGTCCAGCTGGAACGCGGGAAAGGGTAGGGTCCAAAGTGCCCTTTTGCGCCACGAAGCTGATGCTTCCCTGTCTCAACGTGATGCGCTGCAACTGTCAGGCACAGCTCGAAAGCAGATGAAGGAGGCTCATATGACACGCACCAGCTCGTGCTCGTCTGCCTAGGCACTGATGAAACTCACGCCGGCCGTCCTGATTCCGTCTCACATAGAGGAACACCCTGTAGAGCACATTCATATCACGTCGACGATTAGGTAAGGCTGCTGGGAAGGCCTGGAACGTAGACACATAGAGGGTATCAAGGGGTATCACCGAGGAAGAGTTCAACGAGCATAGCACCTAGTCAACATAAGGGGCAGACCGCTGGATTTGGACCCTCAGGCCTTTCTCGAGGTGCTCTTCAGACTCTCCGCTCCCCGCGTGCTTCGCGCTGGCCATCTCGTATACGTCCGCGTCGTCCGTCATGACATGGACAGGGCTGCTTGTGAAAGTAGCCGTGTTGGCGGTCGAGTACGCAGTCCTGCTTTCGCCGGCGCCGCGACCCTGCTTGAAGACGACTGCCGTACGGGATGTTTCGGCCTGCGATTTGAGGATGGAGTGCTTGGAGTGGACGAGTAGGACTACAATGGTCGGATACAAGCCCTGTCACAGAACCGTGAGCCACCCCGAGGACGACGCAGAGGGCACTTGAAGAACTGACCACAATGGAACTACTGATATATTGGTAGATAGTGAAGGCGAACGTCGACCGTACATTCAGCTCTATCCTTGCGTTGACAGATCCGACGCTGGTGACGACCTGCACGATCTGCATTTTCGGTTGAATTTACGAGTTCATGGAGGTTAAATGGAGAGCGTACGAAGAAGAGCATATACAAGATGCCAGACTCGATGAGCATGAGCATGACACGCTGAGTGCGACTCTTTGGACCAGAGCTGCCGAAGGCAGAGAGATACGTCCGTCGATACTGCCTGCTCGAGGTATCAGATGAGACGCACGGATACTTTCGGGGTACGAACCATGTCTTGAAGGCTATCAGGGCCGTCGCGACCGCAGTCGTAGCCAGCGTCATGGAGTAAGACGCCGTCTGAATGTTGCGGCAGAAGGCCGGGTGTTGGAAGGTGCCGATCACTATGTCCGCGCCCAGGCGAGAGCCGCAGTAGGTGATCATGAAGGCCGTCGCTTGCGGAGGTGAAGGTTAACACCAGTTCAAATGCAGCTAGGGGGCGATAACTTACTGAACGATCCAAGGAGGAAGGCTAACGGCACGAAGAGAACAAGCCTCTCCCGCCCGTTCGACCAGAAGGCATATACGCGCCAGATGATGACACCATCGCCGACGATGGTCTGAAAGGGCATAAGCTCTCACCCAAGCAAGACATCGGGCTGGGCATGCGTACCATGTAGGCATACACGATATCTTCCACAGATACCAGGCGTAGCATGTTGCTCAAAGCAGCATCATAGTTGTCTGAAAGAGTGTCGGTGGGTGTCGAAAGGAGGGTCATCCTGACCTCGGTGATGAGGTTGCGAACATCGATAATCCAGAGCGCCACGTCCAGGATAAACATCACGAAAACCGCAGCGCATGTGTACAGCGAGACCTTCGTACGGCTACTTCGCCTGTGTGGAACTACAATCAGCTCTCGCAGAACCGTGAGGGCGGTCGAAGGACGTACAGAAGAAGACGGCCGGTCTTGACCACAAGCACGGAATATATGGCTGTTGAGGTTGCTCAGCTAGAAGTCTATAAAGAGCAGGACGCATATACTGACCCACGACAAATGTCTCCGCCGTGACGGCCACAATGGTTTGTATCAGGTCATGTCCAACGGTCTGCCATACCGCAGCATCTTGAGGGTCGGCCATCCTTGGCGGAGCAGTGTTGCTAGCCTGAGCTACTGCGTATACCTCTTCACTTATAGCCGGTCCTCCTGTTGATGTGGTGCCTGTGTTCGTAAGTCCGGGTCACCGCAGGGGCGGGAATGTGGCGCCAGGATCTGTTCCACTATCACTATCAGCCAGCGCCGACAGATAGAGAAATAAACGTACCGAAACGCAGCGGGTCTTTTCATCATGGCGTTCGGGATGCAATCTCTCTAAATAGCCCGAGACCGTGGTGCTGCGGCGACTGTCAGTGCAAGATTGCAGAGGCAGCAACAACGGAACAACCCTACCGTGATAGGCCGCGGTCGGACGTATGTCCGCGCCGCGCAATGGTGAGTTCCCCAGCGAGCGTGGTTAATGCGCATCTCGTTACGGTGCAAGATCAGAAAACGGCGCTGTAGGCCTTGTCAGACGGGTGTATTTCGTAGGAGAGTGGGTCGAACAGCGTACCTACAGTGAACTCTGTGACCGATTTGCTTCCGAGGAATGAACTACACCCGTTACGGATTCACAGCATCTACGACCGTCGAAGGCCGAGGCAGACAGTGTGAGAGTTTGTCAGCAGTTCCGCACAACTCGCAGAACTGGCTTGTAATTCTCAAATTCTCTGCGTACCTTGCCTTCGAAGAGTCTAGAGCAAGATGACATCGATGCAGCGGCTGTGCAAAGCGCAACACGGCAATTCCACATTCAGCTCTGATCTGTGCTCGTCAGTGGAAAAGAACAGGCGCAAGGATCAATACTATACTCACAGGTTACGTTCAAGTAAATCCTGCAGCTACGACCGCCGTCCAGTTCACGCACGTTGCGGCAGACGCACCGCGTATACGGTACACCGATGGCCTGAAAATTTTGTCATAGTATGGCCGGATGGTTACATGTCGCAGACTCTTCCAGCTACCACGCCAGCCGGTCATTACAGTATCGGCGCTCGACAGCGCGTAGGCCGCTGGTCTGGCCATGTACTGTAGCTGTGCAGGTTTCGCACGAACCAAGTGTATCTCTACACACGACGCATAAGCTTATTTACGATGTGTCTTCGGCGTACGTACCTCAAATGCATATGACCGTGTGTTCTCGCGAAGGGGTATGACAGAAAGCGACGTGAGGCTGTGGCAGGTGCGCTGCGGCAATTCCGTCGGAGCTTCAATGTTAGTGCCAGCCCGGAGAACCGATAGACACCATCGGCCCCATAAATTTAACCCTACAGTAATTTCTACTGCAGTAGCGTCCCTTTGTCATTCCGCTGTACATATCCTGGAAGCTCGAAATTCTACAATTCCATCAAGTGCCCGACTACAGTCTACAGCTCAAAATATTAGGATCCATCGGAGCTCCGCTCGAATAGGCGCGCTTAAGCGGCGCGAGGCAGATCTCTCTCTCTCTCTCTCTTCTGCTCGTCAGTCTACGACCTTCGCCAGCTTGCCGTTTATTCAGCCCCTATCACATCTTGCAGCTGGCCTCCCAACGCTTCTACTCGCTTGATGCTCTCTTCTACACAACTAGATAGCAATGCGCGTGCACCACCCCCATTCGACGGTCAAAAGTACGCAGACATCATCATATCAACCTCTGACCACGTCGATTTCCACCTTGTCAAGGCAATTCTATCCATATCTTCCCCCTTCTTCGAGGACATGTTCTCCCTCGTCCAGCCACCAAAGGCCATACCGAGGTCCCTCGACCGGGTCGACGTCTCGGAGGATAGCACAACATTCGAGAACCTCGTACGTCTCTGCTACCCAGTCAAGCAGACCAAAATCCAAGACTTCGCGCTGCTGGAGAAGGTACTCGAGGCCGCTATGAAGTATCAGATGGAGGTTGTCACCGATCTTCTCAAAGACACTCTCCGCGGATTTGTAGACAAGAAGCCCCTGCAGTGCTACGCAGTGGCTTGTCGCCTACAGCTCGAGGAAGAGGCGTCTTTGGCAGCCAAGACCTGGAAGACGTCGGCTACCACCTTGGACGACTCGTCCGACTCGTTCGCGTCGACGGTGGCCGGTGGGTCGTACGTACTCGAGATGTCCACTACGTCCTCTGCTGCGTACTTCCGGCTCTTGCAGTACCTCGGCGGCTCTGCGGTACACAACTTCACATCGCCCCCCATAAGATACACCCGATTTGCCGACATGCCGAAGCTCCCCTCCCGAAGTTCACTCGGTGCGGACTGTCAGCTTCGCTCACTGGACGGAGAGTACTTCCCTGCTCACTCCGTCGTCCTCCGGCTCGCGCAGGCCGGCAATCTTATCGGAAACGCCACTCTCGACGACGCGGTCGACGGGAATTTACCGGAAATTCCTGTCAATCTGAACAGCAACAGTCTGCGCGCAGTCTTGAACTTCTGCTACCCCCTATCCTCCTTTATAGACCCGCCCAGTCTCAACGATCTTGTGTCCGTGGTAGAAGCTTCGAAGCTGCTTCACATGGAGGACGTAGAAGCTGCAGCCAAGCAGCAGCTGGTGGCGCACACGAGCGACAAGCCGCTAACCGTCTATCTCCTCGCAGGGCTTTACGGATGGGCGAGGGAAGCGGAGGAAGCGGCGAGACAAGTAGTTGCCGATGGAGCACACAACACATATGTTCCCGAGATGGAAGAAGTCCCCGCATACGTGTATCGTGCCCTTCTGAAGTTCCGTCATATGGCAGCAGCTACGGTCAAGGAGGTCATCTCTACCCACGCACCAAACACCTCGGTATCCAAGCTTATGCCTGACGGGTGTGGTCACCCGCGTTTTGCCACCATCGCACTTACACTCGTAGAGAAGCAATTCAAGACGTCGCGCACTCAATCAGAGAGACGGTGCCAGGGGTGCTCTACATATTACTCCAGCCTGTTTGGTGACTGTCCGTATTGTCAAAGGACTACGGAGAGCAAAATTCCCGCAGTGCTGAAGGAAAGCGCGGAAATGGAGGCGGAGATTCTGGATGCGTTTGACAGGGTACGTTTGTGCGCACACCCTTGCTAGGCAAACACTCAACGTGATACCCAGCTAAAACTCGATCTGACTGTCGCTCCTCTTCCACGGAGATCGAAGAAGGGCGGGCCCAAGCCAGCTCACCGCTGAGATCATGCTTTCCTTGCTCTTGCCGTCGGTAACCCAGACTTCCCGTCAGTGCCGTTTTGCACTACATCTTATCATTATACTGCGTCATGCTCTTATCGAAGGCATCGCCCGGTCTGGGGATGGGTCTGAGTTGCCTGGCAAGGAGGATCATGGAACGTTCGTGAGCGCTCACGTATAGGCTTTCTCCTTCGCACCTCCATCGTCGTCAGGAAGCTCTCGTGCAATCCCTTCAACCCACCATTTCCGCTCTGAACTATGTCCCAGGCTCCTAAGTCCACCTCCGGTGGTGTTAAGGTCCGCGCCCACGCCACCGTTCGATGCAAAGAAACACGCAGACATAATCATAACGACATCCGACGGGGTCGACTTCTATCTAGCCAAGATAATACTGGCTATGACATCCCCATTCTTCGACGACATGTTCTCGCTCACTCAGCCCCGTGCAGAGAAGTCTGCGGCGCTGAGCCGCATCAAGGTCTTCGAAGACAGCGCCACGTTCGAACATCTTATGCGCCTCTGCTATCCAGTCCATCGTCCCGCCATCTACGACCTTACTCTGCTCGAGAAAGTCCTGCGAGCCGCGATGAAGTACCAGATGCAGACTGCGACAGAGTTGCTCACGTCCACGTTCCGCGATCTGATCAAGACGCACCCCCAGCGCAGCTTCGCGATGGCTTGCCGACTGCGGCTCGAGAGCGAAGCGGTGCTGGCAGCGCGAGCCTGGAAGAGCCTGGCGCCTAGTCTCTCAGACGCGTCCGACTCGTTTGTGCGGACGGTTGCCGGCGGAACGTACATTCCTCAGATGGCCGATATCTCTGCAGCGGCCTATTTCCGCCTCTTGCAGTTTCTCCGTGGCGAAACTGTCTACACGTTTCTCGCTCCTCCTCCTCCGCCGCCGCCACCCCAATCGCCATCTCCAGGGCCGAGGCTTCCGCGGTCCACGTCTGAGGTCCTGCCGCCAGACGTGATCCTGCGCTCGATCGATGGCGAAACGTTCCCAGCACACACTACGGTCCTGCGTATCGCACAGGCACATGCGCTCCTCGGAAGCCAAGATTCAGAAGTTGGGTCCGGGGATCCAGAAGCAGCACCGCCCTCCAAGACGCGAGAGATAGCGGTCGACGTGGATAGCAACACTCTTCGCGCGATGTTAGATTTCTGCTATCCCATGCCATATCTCGCCCCGCTGAGCCTGCGCGAGCTCGCTCTAGTGGTGGAGGGCTCTCAGCGATTAGGGAGCGGGATGCAGGCGATAGCCAACGCAGCTATGCAACAGATGATGCAGCATCTGAAGACGGCTCCCTTGTCCGTCTATCTCCTCACGTGGAATCACTGCTGTGACCAAGAGGCGCAGGAGGCGGCGAGGGAGGTGGTCCTCCGCGGGATACGCGATATGTATGCGCCCGAGATGGAGGACGTCCCTGCGTGTCTGTACCACGCTCTCCTCGAATTTCAACATCGGGCTCGGGGCATCGTGGCAGCGATCATGGCTCCCTATGTGCGCTCGCCTTCCTGGCTGCCGAAAACCCTTTCGTTCATCTCCGGCAACCGTCTCGAGACCATCCCTGTTTCTCTTTCCCTCCCGCTCATCATGAAGATCGCTCCCCAGTTGCAACCAAGTTACGACTGTTCCTCCTGCAAATACATGCACCCTTCAGGATACGAAGCATGCCGTACTTATTCGATATATGAGCAAAGCAAGAGGTTGACGGACATTCTACAAGAGAATGAGACTGGGTCAGAACATCAAGAACGCACTGCAGCAGGTGGGGCAGTGGTGCGAGCACGCGACGGAAACATGCAAGCTGACATCATTTCGTGCCAGGCTACCGTAAACCTCCCGTACACTCACACATCGGAGGGTGAGCAGAAGCCGGGAGGCTCAGTCTCCATCTAGGTCAGGAATCCCGTGCGGCGGTTTGGATCACTTGTCATCGTCGCCGGTGCTTGAATATATACATCTGACTGAGGGCGTTACATCTATTAATAATTCTGGCGAAGCGGGCCTTGCCCTTCTTCGAGACGCAGGGAGTGATTGGGGAGTGAGATACAGGAGGCTCTTGGATGGGTGCGAGTGTCAGACAGACGATCCTTGCTCGCCGGTTGGGTCTGGCTACTCTGCAACGAAGACTAGTACGAGTTCGAGTCTGTCGCGATACAACTTGAATCCCAGGTGAAAAGCTCATCAGAATACTTGGCTGAAGCTACATTCAGACGTCGTTCTTTGGTCGTTCTGCTCACGTAGAGCACGGACAGGGCGGAACGATCGCGCCGCTGAGAAGCTGATATCATTCTCTCCAGTAGCCTCGTACTCCCTTGCGAATCAGACCTAACTGTACCTTTTACTGCGTGTTCATTAATTGTATTTTTGCTACCAGATGTGACATGGCCTGAGTGAGCTCAAAGCGATCTCTATGTCGGAGGAAGGCCAGCTCGAATCTTCACGCGAGGGCTTCTCACCTGAGTACTGAGTCTTGATGCCTACACAAAGGCTGCCTCCCGCCGCATCCCTCTGCACATTTGGCACCTGCAGGATGCCCTCGTGCGACCTAAGGCATTGTATTCGACCTCGCTCTTCATCGCATGCGACGGCATTGATGCCCGCGCCCTGCCACCGTCCGGCACAGAGAATCACGCGCGCATCATTGCAGTACCCTTCGACTGTGTCGCTCGTCATCTCTCGTGGTATCCGTATCCCTAAAGACATGTATTCTGAGTCGTCCGTTCGACCGCAGGTGCAGACATCTGCGGAATCTCCTAGATCGGAGCGTTTAGGTATGTCATCGTCTGCGTTCCAAGCGGAGGATCGTACCTCGTCCATTGTCGTCTAAAGTACTGCGACTTTGGTCATACAAGCACCTCCGTCGACTCCGCTACTCGAGCGGACATAGGCCGCAGATGCAGGACGCCGGTCAGAGGCGAGGATGTCATAGGGCTTCTGGATGTTACACGGGCTACTCCTCGTTCGACCAGAAGTGTCAGACGTGGCTGTACATCTGGTTTGCTTGTGTGGGTCCTGGCTAGAATAACAACGATAGTGGGGTAAATACCCTGGCGCGTAAATCGCGATGATTAATCCAATCAACACTCGCATGGAATGGGACGCACAACGATGATGCTCGAGTTGTATTCGTACACCGTAAAGGCCAGTGCGAGCACTGCGTTTTGGTTGATGCGAGTATTGACCGCGTCGAGGCTTACGATTACTTGCACTGCCTACAACGTTGGTAGTGAGAGAACGGTGGGGCGAGCGCTGACATTTGTCTTACAAAGAATAACATATAGAGAACTCCGGACTCGACCAGGAGAAGCAAGAAGTTCTGCACTGGTGTCCTTGACCACGCGCCTCCAAAGACATCGATGTGTATGCGCCTGTAACTCCTATTTGTTGCGTAACCCATTCAGCGACCAATTGACATGGATCAGCGAAATTTGGCTCACCAGGTCTTGTACAAGATCAGAGACGTCGCGCTGGCCGTGGTAAGCAGCGTGGCAGAGTACGATACAGTCTGCATGTTACGACAGAAAGGAGGATTCTGGTATGCTCCTAGCATGATGTCAGGGCCCAGCCGAGCAGCACAGTACGTTAGGAGAGCGGAAGAAACTAGAAATAATTCAGACAGTCAGAGGACGACTGGTTCATATTTACTTACGAAGAGACCCGCCGAGAGGTGCGAGTAGCACGATGACCACAAAAATAGTTGGCCCGTTCCCCCAAATCGCGAATACTCGCGAGATGATAATCCCGTCGCCCACGTTGGTCTGATGCGAGGACCACGCGACGTCACCGTCAAAGCGCGATTTCCGCGGAAGACATCTCGCACCATGTAGGCATAGATCACATCATCTGCGGAGAGCAGCTGCATACCGGCAGACGCAGCACTACTTGGCGGAGCTGTCGCGGCTGCCGCTGCCACTGCGACGATACTGGCGTGCATGTCCATGATCCATAGCGCGAGAGCTAGTCCGTGCAATAAGACGACGGCAGCGAATATTCCCAGGGTGGGCTTGCTACGCTTGTTCGATCTGCTGGCGTCGCCGTGTGAGCCCCGACCCAGGTCTGAGTATGATACATTATCTCACAGCAAAAGGCGACAGGCCTTGAGGACTAGCACCAAGTAGATCGCTAGATATTGCGTTAAAACCGAATCGTGGCCCTGTCTCAAGTGAGATGATGGACGTTACCTATGGTGAAGGTTTCAACGAAAACTGCTACAAGGGGCCGGAGGAGACTTTCCCTGATAGTGCGCTCTGATGCAGCTGAAACATTATTGCTGACAGTGCTAGAAGGCATGACCGGCTGTCAGTGGATGTGTTCCACGAAGGAAAATGTGTAGTGAGTTCACTGAGCCTACCGCAGAGTCGTGTTATATATGTCATAGGCTATTGCATGCCGGGCGGCGGTTTCCAGCAGGACGCTGCGGAAGAGTTTAGATGCCAGTGGGTCGCGAAACTGAGCAATGAATATGCCATATACATGCAGGCCGAGATGGCTCTGTCGCTAGAAACCCATCTCTTTTGCTCGTTCCGATGATGCAACTCTAATTCGGAAGATTACTCGACATCCGGTGGCCAGCGGAACAGTCCGTTACGGAGCTGAAAGTAAACATCGTACTTCAGCGCGCGCTCATAGCGTACACTGACGGACTCACCAGTACACGTAAACGTAGCTGAAACACAGTCATACAGCCTTGCACTCGATGTCCGGAGATTTATCTTCGAATCGAAAGCCATGTTGGAGTGATGACTGAGCTGCATGGGCTCATGCTCGACCCGTTCGCGTGGGTTGCTCTCGAAGGCGGTGCAGCATGCGGTGGATGGTGTGCGCCCGCGCACGCTGTGCGCCTATCGCTATGTCATGGTCCTGGTTCGCCAAACTGACGTCCTCCCATAGACCGACGATCCAGAACGCTGCGCGCAAGACGTACATGGAACATGATGTCGGCATGTACTCGGTGGAAGCTGAACGTTTCCAGCCACATCTCGATGTGACGGCTGTGCACGTCGTAACCTTACTCAGGCTGTCAGCAGGTATGAGCTGTTTCAACGAACGTCTATGATATGTCAGCCTTGGACTCGAATAAATCTCTGGTTGCGCACGTTTACCAACGTGTGACGCTGCTCTACCTCAGACGGCTGAGTACGTCTCATGGCTCGCCCCATCGCTACCAGGTCAGCGCTGCCCCCATCTTCGTTGCCAGACTACGAACAATCCAAGGGAGTGCAAAAAGAGTGGTGACGGTGTGACCAGAGGTAGAGCGAGTGTGATGGTGCTGGGAGATGCCAATGAGGGCCGCGAAGGAGGCAGATGAGGGTAAGTACAAGCCTCTGTACACGTCGCACTTACGAATGGTCTTGCAATCCCTGCTAAGCAAGAAGCTCAACATCCGTGTACATGAACGCATGCGCATCCTGCGTCTTCTGAGCCCCAGCACTCAGCTGTAGAGCACAGCTCGCTGCTTTCCGCCTGCCCCGCCTTCCTTGCGTCGCCCTAGCCGCTGTGCGTTTCGTCGTCGCTGCGCCCGCCGAGAAGACCGCCGCGTGGGAGGCGTTGTGTGCTGCGCCTCTCCCGATGGTCCTGCCACTTCCGCACGTGGAGAAGATGACCGAGGACTCCGAGTCGTGCCTTGAGTTCCGCGGTCTCCGTGTCCCTGCGCCGACGCTGTCCGAGTCGTGGTAAGTTCTATCCTTGCTTCAGCACCGCTTGCCGTAAGTCTCGAGTTCATCTCAAATATTCTGTCCGGGTTTTCGCGTCGTCTTGTGGCCACGGCCGATTATGCAGCGTGTCGCTCGCAGTACTATCCCTGAACCTGACTTCAAGAACGAGACAGTGTTTATAATTCGCACCTACCGGCCGCCCAGGCCCTCGATGCGAACGGGAATTTTTTTTCTCGGGTTGGAAGCGATGGTACGAATCATGGAAAACCTCACAATACCTCGAATGTAGAGGAGGGACGGTGCTGAATTTCGCGCAAGGTCGGCGAGAGCAAAGCGGGCGCGAAACCGCCGGCGCTTCAGAAATCCTCCAGATACGGCAATTTCGTGATGGCGCGCGCCGCCGTGAGAAATTATAAACACTGGGTCCGCTCTCGACACGTCGCATAGCGCACTCTATGGTGAGCTTAAAAATATGTAAAATTGTGGTTATAGCACCTAAGACCCCTCGGTATGAAACTGCGTTGCTTGTATTTGAATAAGTGGAGAGGGGAAAGCATAGCAGGAGGAAAAGTCCGAACATGTATAAAGTGAGGGCCTATACCGTTCGCTGTATCCCTACGCCGTCCGCTCGATCACGACAAATTTCATCGGACTTGGCCTCCGACACGCATCCGCTGTCATCTTACGCCGTAGCGAACGCCCACGAATGCCTGGGCCGCCGTGGGCGGCGCAAACCCTTCCAGTCTGTGCAATCAACGTAAAGATGCTATGAAAGTCGGCCACGGAACGATATACCGCCTTGCGGAAATTTACGCTACGGGGCGTGCGATATTGGCTAGTCAGCCCCGCTCCATCGCTCGCTCCTCGTCCGCTCCAGTTCGACAGCCACGGCTCCAAGCGAACGACGGCTCCGACGCCGTGCGGGGTTTCGAACCCTGGAGCTAGTAATTGTCGCCCGACGGGGAGCGATCTATCACTCTGTGGTCTGCTGGCAGCCTGGAAGGTAAGAATGCTAATCGCGTCGAAGAAGCAAACCCGCGGGAGCAGTAGCCACGAGAACAGCAGTCATGATACCCGCAGCCACGAGAGCCGCAGCCACGAGAGCAGCAGGCGTGTAGCGAAGCGAAACGATCTCTTGTAGTAGTGTTGAGGATTTCCTTAGCGAAGGCTTACGTAAGAATCTTGCCGCCACAAAGGGGGCGCTAATCGCGGGCACGTTTCGGCGCTGCCGCTCGCTCGCCCGAGCTTGGCTTTGCACCACAACCTGGCTCTTGCACTGCCGGCTGCCGTCGCCGTGCCCCGATGCCGCGCAAAGATGCGGGCAAGGACGCCCTCTACGCGGCCATAAGCCGCAGGATGATAGAGAGCGGCGAGTGGGAGAGGTACGCTGCGCCTGGCCTTGGAAGTAGTGGACCGCCGCTCACATTCGCTCGCAGGATAAGCGATCTGCTCCTGAAACGGCTCAACGAGGCCGGCTGGGTCGACCAGGTCCATCACGAGAGCAAAGGTGAGAGCGTCGGACCGGTCTGCGCAGCCTCTGTCTGACCAATCCGAGTGTCAGAGACGGCTCGCCGCGCTGACTCGACGCCCGTTCGTCAGCTCCTGGAGCAGCTCAAGCCCCATGCAGAATGTAAGTCATCAATATCTTGCCCAGCCCCTGCTCTTAGCTAACCTTCCTGACGCGAACAGCGACAGTGCCACCGGCGGTCAGGCAGGAGGTCCTTGCCGTCATTCGGCAGTACCTTGACAGCCAAATCGAGAGATAGCTCCGCATGGGACTTCCTAGCTCGACTCCTGTCCTGTTTCGGATAAGATGCCCACTTGCCCAGTCGAATGGCTGCTCGGGTCCCGGTTGGCCGACTCTGGCTCGAAATGCGCTAGTCGCGGATGCCCGCGGGATCGCCTCTGGCGGCGATTTGACACTAGGCCCAGTGCGGGTCCTAGTTATCAATCGCTCACATCAAGACGCCTTCGCTTTGAATACCTCAGTAGTACTCGATTTCGGTGCATATTGGCATGTATTCAACGCTATATAACGACTCTGCCCCAAGATCGAGCCACACAGGAAGGTTCCGCACCCTTGCTTTCGTACTCTAAGCTCGGCCATAGGCATCTTACAAATAGGAGTGTTCAAAATTAGTGACTCGGACTCGCCTTGATGGCGATTCGGCGACGGTGAAGCGGACACGAAGCGCTCTCGAAGCGCCTTTGGACTTCGAACACCCCCTTGTCGCGAGAGGCAGTTAAGTCCGTCTGGTATAGATTATGTTACGCGGCTTTACGACCGATGAGAAGGACGACGTGCTGTAAATCAGCTGAAAATGGCTAAACGTGGTCGAGAAGGCGGGAATCGCGAGGTGTAGAGCCCGCATATATGCTTAAACATCATCATGGCACACTGGGAAGCTATGAGTCAAGCATGCATGCTGTGAAGCACCTTGGACATGCATAAACGAAGAAATTGCTCCCGGGACGAGGGTATATGCGGCGGAATAAGGGCAGATGACAAAGGAACGAAGCGGGTCGAGCCTCAAATTTCAACGCGGACTCAGAGCACCACGCGATGCGCCTCCCGAGTCGCTTCAACACGGTGGGGCGATTCAGGACGATTCAGTCTAAATCGTCGCTTCAAGACCCCGGAATTCGTCCGCTTCAGTAATCCGCTTCTACGACCGAATCGCCACCAAAACGGGCGTGAAGCGAACTTTTAAACACCTCACACGCTCTAATTGCGCGGTCACCTTCGATATGGCATTCAAAGTCCACACATGAGGCGAGAGTCAAAGCGGGAACCACAGGCGTAAGATGGGCAGATGAGCGATTCAGCTCCAGAGCCGGCCCAGCACACTGAACGTTTGAACGCTCCAAATCTCACAATTGCGGACTCGGATGCGACCTAGCGCGATTTAAATACGTAGATGATACAACGGGGCCATATATACCAATGTCCAGACTTGCGATGAGGACGACATCTACGCTAACTAACATCCAGGGCTACAAAGGGGGTACTTACAAATGATACGGGACCAACCAAGCTTATAGTCTAATGGCGGAGACCCTAGTCCGCGAACTTGGACCAGGCACGGATTTTGTGCCCGTAGCGATACCTGCGCGGACGCCGCGGAGTCAGCCATGCGCACCGCAGCAGCTCAGGGGCACACTCACAGCGCGAACGGGATCGGCAGCATGCCGATGGCGATGCCCCCGATGATGCTCAGCGCGGGCCCCACGCCGAGGTTGTGGAAGTACGCTGCGGAGAGCCACACACGTCAGCCGGGGGCACACAGCGACGACAGCATCGTGAATGCGACGCACCGGTGCTGAACAGCGGGAACGCCGCGCCGATGAACGAGCGGAAGAGGTCGTTGCTCGCGAGCACGGACGCGACGTAGCGCGGGTAGCAGTCCGCGAGGTAGCTGCGGCGCGCAGCGCGATCAGCAGTCCTAGTCAGCGTGGGGCACGGGTGAACAGGGGCACACACGCACTTCATGCCCGCCTGGAAGAGGTAGAACGCGCCCATCGCCCAGAGGCCCGACGCGAGGATCGGCACGATCCAGTGCACGCCCGCCGCGCTCGTCCAGCCGAACCAGAAGAGCGAGATCTACGCGCGCGCGTCAGCCGTCAGCGCGTGCGCGGAGCAGGGGTGCACGCACCGGGAAGAAGAACGCGCCGAAGAAGGCGGGCGGGAGGCGGTCCTCGGGGACGAATTCTGTGTGGGGGACGTTAGGGGCGGGGACAGGGGAAGGGGAAGGGGGCGTACCGCCGCGCGCGAAGATCGGCTTCAGCGTGTACAGCGCCCAGGGCAGGAAGCCGAAGAATGCGATGATGACGCCGGTGATGATGCCCTACGGGGTCGCTCTGAGTGAGTTCTTTCAGGCGCAACTTGAGATATGGCTTACGAGGAACGCGAGGCCGTTCTGCCCGAGGTTGAAGTGGTGGTGCTCGATGAAGACGACGTCGAACGACGCGATGAAGCAGTAGAGGATGCCTGCAACCCGAGTTAGATTGTCCGCGTCGCCGTCCACCGCGCGCCCGGCTCACCATACACCATCCCGAGGTACAGGTTCCAGAACGCGACGATGGGCTCGCGGAAGCCGAGCACGAACGGGCGCACGAGCGTCATCATCGCGATCTCGTTCACGGTCATGTGCTCCGACTCGATCTCGGCCTGCGACTTGAGAGCAGGGTTGCCCGTGAGCCTGCGGAGGCGGACGGCGCGGCGGTAGAGAATCCTATCGACAGTGGGCGGCGTGCGCGGTAAGCCTCGCGCCCGCCCCAAACGAAATCAGTGCCACTCACGCCTGCGACGACGTCTCGGGCATCGTGAAGAAGAGCAGCGCCCAGCTCGCGCCGCCGAGCCAGAGCAGGATCCAGATCGTCCACGTCCAGCCCTCGGCCTGCGCGGCAAAGCCGCCGACGAGCGGGCCGAGCGTGGGCCCGCACATGGCCGCGATGCTCCACGCGCCGATGACGACGACGCGGTCCTGCGGCGGCCACATGTCCGCGAGCGACGCGCCGCCCGTCGCGAGCGGCGGCGAGCCGACGAAGCCCGCGAGGAAGCGCAGCGGGAGCAGCGCGCCGAGGTTCTTCGCGAGCGCGGTTGGGATCTGCACGAGCGAGAAGATGAGCAGCGTGATCATGTACACCGGCGCGCGCCCGAATTGCGGGATCTCGCTCATTGGCGCGAGGAACATCTGAAGATGGCTGAGCGGCAGTTTTCGTGGCTGGCTGGAAGAGAGCGTACCGGCCCGATGGCATAACCTAGGACGAACATCGTGATGCCCAGGTTTCCTGCGACGAGGGAGATACCGAACTTCTCAGCCAGGTCAGGAATGCCTGGTGCGAAGATGGCAGAGCCGATGTAGATGGCGAACGTGATGTGCGCGATTTGGTACGTGACAAAGGTCTTCTTCCAAAATGACCACTGTAGTGCACCACGTGAGCTACACTCCACGTCCGAACGACGCGTCGACTCACGTTCTCCGGACACTCGGGATCGCCAGGACCGTACCAGTCCACGATGTTCGGGTTGTCGTAAACGCGCTCCTCCTCGCGCTCCATGGCGGCTATGGTCGCCTTCTCCGCGTCGTGCGGGTGCAGGTGCAGCACCTCGTGCGCGACCGTGCTCTCGCGGTGCGGCATGTGCGCCTCGCTGTGCTCCGCGGTGTTAACCGTCACGTCGTCGAGGATCGTGCCCTTCGACGTGCGGCGGTCGTCCGCAGCGAGGGTGCCCGCCTGGGACACGCGGTTCGACGGCGCGGGGCTCTCCGCGCGGGGCGCCGCGGCCGCGCCAGGCATGTGCACGGAATAGCGTGGCGGGAGCTTGAAGTCGGGACGCTCCTCGGGGTGCCGGAACAGCCGCCGTGCAGACGCGTAGTAGACGATGCGGCCGAAGAACGAGTCGCGCAAGAGGTCTGGCACGGACATGATAGCACGAGCGGGGGGGCGAGCAGGGGCGCAGGCCAGTCGCCCGCTGCTGCTGCCCGGGCGAGCGTAATATAGCCCGCGGGCACCGCACGACGCTCGGCCGCGCGGCGCGCACGCACCAGGGTCGCTCCCGAGCGTGCGCCGTAAACGGGGCGAGCGTGGCTAATGTGAAACGACTCCGCGGCAGGTGAAACGGACATTGTCGCGCGCGCGCGCTGTCCGCGGGCGGCGGCCCACTGGCTGTCCCGTACCAAGCCCTGGCTTGCGCATTCGTAAGCGACATGGGCGACAGGGGGACCGAAAGGCGGTTTGGCTTTCTCGTGCTGACAGCTCCGGAGTTGTACGGATGTTCACTGCCTGGCAGCGAGGCGGACGTGGATCAGCTGCGGTGGTCACGAACGGGCACCCTAGTCTTGACTCACCTGCAGCTTACGCTCACACCTACATCCGCGAACGATCGAGGGGCAAGCATTCTGAAACGTTTATACAAAGACCAACGAGGATTTGCTTGTCCAAGAATTCACTGAGGAGGCACGTGAGGCACGGTTAATTTCTAATGAGCAAGCTGTGACAGACCTCGGCGGCTAGACTCCAGCGACCCGGACGTTGCAGAGCTTCCGGCATTGGGGCGTCTTGCTATCAGCGATGACGGGCGGAGAGAAGAAGCAGGAGAGGACCCTGAGCACGCTGACGAAGCTGGGGCCCTGCGCTTTGGCGCCAAGCCAGGCTTGCTCCTCGATTTGTCGTCGGTCCAACCCTTCGTTCCCAAACGTTTCGCTTGACTTGTTTTATAGGCCGTCGCGGGTCATGGCCACCGACGTTGATGAGAAGAAGATGATCACTCGAGCCCGAGAAACTCGGGTTGTCGCCGACTCCCCATTTGACATCGAGGACGCCGACGTCGTCTTCACCACGTCAGACGGCGTCGAGTTTCGCGTCTACAAGGCCATTCTCTCCGTGGCGTCACCATTCTTCCGTGATATGTTTTCCCTCAAACAACCAACCTCGGGTGGCGTAGACCCCATTCCCGTCACGGAGGACCGCAAGACTTTCGATGCGCTTCTGCGCCTATGCTACCCCGTAGACGATCCAGTCTTTGCGGACTTATCCTCGCTCGAACCAGTGTTGGAAGCTGCTATGAAGTATCAGCTGTCAGAAGCAATAAACCTGGCCCGCCGCTCCCTCCGCGAGTTCGTCGCTCTTCAGCCGCTGCATGCTTTCGCGGTCGCTTGCCGCCTCCAAGCTGAGTCGGAGGCGCAGCTGGCGGCGTCGACGTGGAAAGCCAGGATTCCTGGCATGCGCTTGGACGAGGCCTCCGCTGTTTTCTCCAAGACCATCGCTGGCGCATGTTTTTCACCTTACATGTCTGACGTCTCCGCCGCTTGCTTCTATCGATTACTCTACTACTGTCGCACGAAACCCGACCCTAGCATACAGTTCACTCGTGCTGGCGATCCCTCGTACATCAGGGACCGCCCAAAACTGTCAAAGGTTCATTCCCAGGATGCATGGGATCGTACCTGTCTCAACATGCAATTCGGTCAAGACGTGGCGGATGTCCTCCTCGAGTCTGTGGACGGCGACCGCCTCCCAGCCCATAGCGTCTTATTTCGCTTAGGTGGGGCGAGGAGCATCTTGGAGGTCGGTGTCCCCCACGCCGTGCAAGACGCACCAGTAAAAGTGCTACAAGTCCCATTTGACAGCAAAACCTTAACTGACCTGATACGCATCCTCCTTCCCTCGACGTCGACATCCTCCACCAGTATCACCGACCCGCAGCGATTGTGTAATCTTGCGCAGGTCGCGACGCGATACCATACTCCCTCAATAGCCATGTTCGTCCGGAAGGAGGCCGCGAAACTCATACCGGAGTGCAGCCTCACCATCTACCTCCTCGCTGCCGTCCATGGCTGGAAAGACGAAGCCAGCCGCGCCGCACGCACCTTGGCCGACAAAGCTATAGATCACGTCTACGACCCTTTCATGGAAGATGTATCTGCTTCTGCATATCATGCACTCCTCCAGTACCATCATCAGTGTCGCCTCGCAGTATCAGCGGCTGTTCGAACAGGAACTGGGGGCATCAACCGGGAGCGGTGGAAGGCGCTGTCTCAAGAAAGCTCGTCAGTATGGCCCATCTCCGTCCTCCTCCCTGTCGTCGAGAAGGAGCTACAGCCCTTCTCCAATGCAGCGGGTGGACCATGCCGAGGATGTGGATCTGGCTATGGAACCCACTCCCTTTGCGGTTATAACGTATCGGAACTCGTCGCTACAAGCAAGGGTATTGTGAAAGATCTTGAAGCACGTCTACGAAAGGTAAGCACGCCGCACCACGTACCAATATCTGGAAGCTCTGCTAATCTTCTCCCTCCAGATCAAGTTAGAACTTCCAGCATATGTGCCGATCAAACAAGCGCCACTTTCCTGCATTTGACGGAACGATGTGGCATATTCATGCGCGAAGCTCACTTCACAAGTGATAGTATACAAAGCTTATGCCAAGAATGCGACGGCTTCGTCGCTACTCGTCTAGCCGCGGGCTTAGCTTAGGGGCAGAGATTAGCTTACGCCGACTGAGAGTGTCCATAACGACTGCTTACTTTGATCAGCTCTTCCTTTATCTCCATATCCATTGCGTATCCTGCATCGACATAGTCAATCTGCAAGTCAGGTCCAACAAGAGGTCCACTGGAGCTCTGCATCCGTCGCCTCCCGAGCCCTCTGCTGCCCTTGAACCCCACTGTATGGCCATCCTCGTGCGGCTGCTGCTCCTGCGCAACGAGCATCTTCTGCGTCCACATCTCGACGATGGGCAGCGGCACCGCGAGCGCGGCGAGGTTCGTCTGCGTGCGCTTGCTGACCGCGCGCCAGCCCTGGACGTAGTCCGCGTGGCGGCCCGCGACGCGGTGGATGGCCGTGCGGCACTCGTGGTGGTAGCGCAGGAGGCGGTGGTACGCGCGCGCGGCGCCGTCCTCCATCTCGGGCACGTACACGTCCTCGACGTGCTGCGTCGCGAGGGCGCGGGCGGCCGCCTCCGCTTCTGCGAGCCAGCCGTGCTCCGCGCAGATGAAGTAGATGCGCAGCGCGCCCGCGGGCAGCTGCTGCAGGAGCGCCGCCTGCGCCTGCGCAAGCAGCGGCGCCATGCCGTACCGCTCCGCGACGCGCAGGATCTCGCGCACCGCAAAGAGGTCCTGGAAGACGCCCGGCGCGCCGCACGGGTAGCAGAGCTGGACGACCTTCGCCAGCACCCAGCCGATGGCGCCGACGCGGGCCAGCGGCAGGCTATCCGCGGATGTCTCGACGGCCTCGTCAATCAGCGCGCGGCCGCCGGCGAGCTCGACCACGAGGCGGTGGACCCTGAATTCGTGCTCGTCCGTCGACTTCAGAACGAGATCCGCTGGGTATGTTGGTGTCTCCGGCACGACCTGGACCGGAATGGCGCGTTCCGGCTGCTCGATGCGTTTCTGGGCGTTGCGGAAGCCGGAGGTGAAGCGAGGCTGGCAGAAGCTGAAGGGGCGCGTATCGACGGTGTCCATCGGAGCGCGCACGAATTGCACGAGGCGGAAGTACTGCCCCGCAGAGATGTCGTCCATCTCTGGCACGTAGCAGGCGCCCTCGACGGACGCCGCGAACGCGGAGTCTGGTTTGGGGAACTTGCGGCTGTAGCGGTCTTTGCAGACTTCGGCGGCCGCGAAGGCGACTTCCTCGATGTTGAAGCGACATGCAAGGACGTACGTTTGCATGGGCTGGGAGTAGACGTGAGACCAGATCCAGTTCTGCGCCGCCTCCTCGGCTCGCTGGATTTGATACTTCCGCGCGATCTCGAGCAACCGGGCGATGGTGCTCAGATTCTTGGCTTCAAAGTCGTTGCGATCGCAGATAATGCGCAGGACAGGGTCGATGGAACTGCTATCTTCGTCCAGCGGAATGATGCAGGGGTTCGGGCTCATGTCCGACGACGGCTGTTCTAGAGAGAACAGATCGCGAAAGAACGGTGAGGCGGAGATGAGCGTGGCCTTAGGGACATGAAACTGTGCGCCATCCCAGGACTGCAAGATCGTGTCTGCGCTCGCATCGTCTTCGAATGGAGCGACTACGGGTGTCTGCTCTACGGTTCCGTTCTAGGTAGCGCTCTCAGCCAGCTGTGAGGGCTAGATGAGAAAGGTTCTACACGTACCATCACTTTGCGACGACGTCCTGGTTCACGTTGCTGCTAGCGTGAGATGTGGGGATGGGTAACACCAGTGAGAACTCCGGGCACGCTGACACGAGCACTGCGAACAGTGCGCTTGTTTTGCTATCTGCGGGTGCCAAATCGAGGCGCTGAGGCGCATGGATGACGCGGTGAGACAAGAGAGGCAGACTTGACGAAATCATCTGAAATGCTCGTCTTATATATCGTCGAGCTGGCAGAACAGGCCTCGTTGTAGAAACAGTCGTCGCGGTCGAGAGGAGTCCCGACGCCTTCCGCTTCAGGCACGAGACCCTCCTCTAGGCGCTTATATCATCCCCCAGACTCGGCCCACATCGCAAATGGTTAGACTCATTTAGGACTCGCTGCCAACGTAACATCTGGCAGTAGATGGCAGAGTCATGCTAGAGCTTGGGGTCAGGAGCTACGGAGCAGTAGATCTGCGCGAAAGATTGTAGTCCAACCAATTCATCTCGCGGCGTGCATCTGAGGATCTCGACTCGCAGGGTCTATTAATATAGAGACCATGATAATACTACGTAGGAGATGCCTCGAACCCATCTTTCGCCTTAAACTTAGGCATTCCGAACATCCCTCCCTCGTCCTGCAAATATGTTTTTGTTATCAGACCATCCTTGAAGCCCATGACGAGTTGTGGGCCAAGTACGATGGCAGTATAGCCGCCATCCACCATGCCACGCACAAGATCTTGCTCGAGCTTGATGCTTTGTGCGAAACGCTCCGCGACATCGGACGACGCCTCCTGTGTCCGAAGCAGCAGCCGCGGCGGGACGGCCTGCGTCTTCGTCTCCTCCGCCTCGGACACCCCCGAGACTTCGGGCGGGACGACGCTCGCCGTGGCGTCGTAAAGCACCGCGCAGGGCGCGCGCGTGTGCGGGTCGACGAGGCGCCAGAGGCACGCCGGGTTGTCGCACGCGCTCGGCGGGGCGGTGTCTGCGACGCCCGCGGTGCGGCTCTGGCACAGGAGGCGCCGCGACGCGGCGTTCCGGAACGAGAACGCGCCCGCGCGCGGGACGGCCTTCCACATGTGCTGGCGGTCGCTCGGCCAGTAGCGCTCCGCGCTCGCGAGCACGCTCCGCTGCGCGTAGTGGTCGAGGCTCGCGAGCCGCGGCGCCGCGCCCGTCACGATCGCGAACTGCTCCTCGTACTGGTCGCCCGCGGCGTCCTTCGTCGTGAACACGAAGTGCCACGGGCTCGCGCGCGCGGGGTCCGGGTCGAGCATGATGTTCGCGTCGTCCATCATGTCGCTCAGCCCCGTCGCCGCAGCGTAGGCGCCCGAGGCAACGTTCTGGAGCAGGTACTCCCGCCGAGGAGAACGTCCAGGAATGAGGAGTTCTCGGCCGTCCACGTGGTCTCGGCCATCCACGTGTCTCGGCCGTCCTCGAGCGCCCGGAGTCCACGCGAGGGTGACATGTCACATGAAGGCGCTTAGTTCCCTAGGTGGCCTGCAGCAGCAGCAGGACGTCGTGTACGCATCTCAGTCTCTCATTGCTGTGTCCAACCGCCACCCTGCACCATGGACAGTGTTGCCACAGTCTTCCTAAAGCTACGCCAGCATACTGTGCTGCACGATTCCCTCTCACTTTCCCAAATATACAAGTTCATAACGCATACTGCGCGGCTGAAGAACGATATCACCCTATGTCAGCATGCGCCAAGACACGACCCAGCCTACCCTCCACCTTTTTTGCCCCCTGTAATGGTCACCTTTCTGTCTCAATTGCTCAACCTCGACCGTTCCCTTGTCCCTGAATGCTGGAATATATTCAAGGACCTTGTGTGGTGCGACGAGTACGTGC
>BPQB01000138.1:0-46289 GCA_019973155.2 Phanerochaete sordida
AAAAGGAACCACACGACAATGGTTGTGCCGCCACAAGGAACCCGGCCCCAAATATGGGAAGTTTACAGCGTCTGTTGTCATGTGACGGCTGTCTCAACCCGCTGCGGACGCCTGTTGGTTGCCCTGCTGGTGTGAGAGAACCGCCATCTCCGCCTGGTGGAAGCGAGCAAAGACTCACCTCGTCGACGAACAGGACAAAGAGGGGACCTTGTCCGCTGTCCGCATCCTGCCGATCGCACAATCTCACCATCGTGAGTACTTGCAGCCATAACTCTATTGCTAGGTGCTGGCCTCGATATCAAGATTGATGTCCTTCGTTTAGGATTGAGCCTGTATGTAATTAGGCTCGTGCCACAGTGCGCGCGCGTGCCGCAGCGTGGCCTCGTGTAACACGCCAAGGGCTCTAGCCAGCAGGGGTTCATGAGTCCAGACATTCTATGGGCGATGCTGACCCCCTGGTTGAACGAGGTAGAACGTCTTGCTGAGCGTTTCATGACCTCACAATCAACGATTTCAGGAGTCTGTTTCGATGGGAGTACCGTGGCGACAAAGGCTGAGCGCTGACCTTTCAGACGACTGGCCCGCGGCGCGTCTTGGAGAGCCTTATCTCCGACTCGCACGCCTTCATAGACGGAAGCGAGGACGGAGGAGCTCGAGCCGCCTGAGCCATTTTGGTATCATCCTTGCTTCCACCTTTGCGCGCAGTGTAGGCGATACAAGTCTCCGTAAGTCAATTCATCTTGCCTCGGCGTCCCAAGGAATTGATGAGCCTTGGTCTATACGCTAATCCAGCTGACTGTCCGAACGTTTGCCTTCAATGATACCGCACAGCGTAAGTAAGGAGTACCGTGTATCTTCTGCAATTTGTATCACATTGACTTCGACGGTCCTGATAGCGCAGCTAGCGCACTGTCTTGATAAATTCAGCTTGCCGGTGATATTCGACAAAAGCGCCTGATGATATGCGTATACCTTGCCAGAGTATTAAGCGGGTCAATCACACATCCTCTCTAGACGCGAGTAATGCCCGCACAGCGGCAAGAGGACGTGGGACACTCATTGACTTGGAGATCGTGGCTCGAGGCGTTCGGGAAGTGCGAGGGAAGCAAGTGTCGCGTCGAAGAACATGAGAGTTGGGGGGGAAGCTGCGTGCAGCTTAAGCTGCGAGGCTGCGCTCTTATATATGCGCGACGGGACTCAATGGAGCCCGGAAAGAAGCGCGACGCGCCGAGGTGCGCCACCAGGAAGCGTGACCGCGACGCGTCACGACGCGTCGCTCCGACAGCTTCTCGCTGCTCAGAAGCTCGCGAGATGTCACAGGACTTCCAGAAAGTGGAGCATGCGATGCGTCACGCTGTCAACATGCCGTGCTTCTCGGCCGACGCCAAGCGCAACATATCGGTGAGGGAGTCGGGATTACTCGATATGGGTATAGGCGGGAGCGCGTCATCGCCGGAACGTGCCGAGAGCGGATCAAAAGACTAAAAGCTTCTCTGGACCTGCGGTCGTCGTCCTTCTTCGTCGGTACGCGACGTGCTGTCGATTCCGATCCTCATATCATGGTAAATACTCAAGGTACATATGCTCACCTATATGGTCAAATATATGCACTCATTTTCGACGGGATGCATCTGCAGATTTGACGCTGCTCGGCGTTGAGCTCGTGGCTAGGATTTTGAGTCACTTACCCAGTGACGAGATCCTGGGACTCCGACGGGTAAGTTGAGTCTCCTTTGGCAAAACGATGAGCGCAGTGGATGTGAGGCCCTCCCTCTGCTCCTGATTTCGCTCTGTGTCAGCTTTCGCTGCAGGACGGGTTCGATCTTCACAGCATGGTATGCACAGTGTCACTCGTGCGAACACACGCCGCCTTCTGTATGACAGGATTTACCCTCATTTTACAGTGCCTAGAGGCTCTAGACATATCTTTAGTGCAGGAATCTTCGTTTTCAATGTCCTGTCTGCTTCAACGTTGGTCTTCTCAAATTTCTAACGTCCATTCTAGGTCTCACGGCTCCTTCGCGATACCATAGACGGCTCAATGCCGCTCCAATACAAAATCGAATGCTACCTCTCCGGTGTCGTTGACGGCCCAAACGCTTCCATCACGATCTCAGACCGCCTCGACCGCCTCAAACGCTGGCAGGCCGCTCGCGAATCGCTGACGTGGACAAAGGCTCAGATGGACTTCGAGGGGTACGAGGGGACGTGGTTCACGTGCAAAGCGTTTGGACCTGTATTCTGCGAGAAGATGGGCAAGGAGCTCGCAGTCGTCCGTCCGGCGTCCGCGCTCAGAGGCGTTACAGCGAAGGAATGGAGCTTCAATCTTCCGTACGAGCCCGTCGGGTACGCGTGCGACTACAGCCAGCATCTGCTGGTCATTGTGGAGCAAACGTACGTGACATCCAGCTTCGCGTCGTTTTGTCGGCTGCCAGTGTTAACTTGATGTTGAAGAGAACCGAAGCGCGAGAACGCCTGGACCATCCACCTGTGGTCGTTCCTGACTGGCAGTGAGCATCCGGATTGCAGTGCAATGGAAGACCTCACGGCGGAATTCAGGCCTCCCCGAGCCCCCGGCCATGAGAACGAAGAGTCTGACTCCGACGAGCCGTATGAAGTCAACCCGAACGACGACGAGGTCGAGTTCTTCCTCGACGTCCAGGTGGTGGGCTCGCTGTTGGCGCTGACGTGCCAAGTGTACGTCATGGAGATGGGCAGTTACTGTACGGAGACATGGGTCTGGAACTGGAAGACCGGGAAGCTGCTGCTGGTATGGTGAACGCAATCTGTCTCGTAATATCAACGCTGAAAGAAGTTGGGCGCACAGGATTTCCCAAAAATCATCAAGGACGGCATGTCCCATAAATCCTACTTCCCACTGCTGGACGACAAGCATATACTGGTCCCTGTGGAGCACCCCGGGATCGGTCGCGGGACGTTCGGCGTAAACGGTGTCGCAGTCGTGCCTGTATATCCCGCCAAGTCTCGCCGCCAGACGTACGAAGCCGCAGTGAAGACCGCAACCGTCGTCCTAGCCCTGCCCGGGCTCCAATCGCGCATCTCTGGCGGAGACGTGCGCCTCGCCTTCGCGCCCGTCGCCCCACCACATCAGTCCTGGGACCCCCAACCCATCTTCGCGCCGGACCCCCGCCTCGCGCTCCTCCGCATCGTGCTCAGCACCGACCACTACAGCAGCGGGGGCGGGCCCGCGCGCATGCTCTTCGCGGTGCCGGTCCACGTGCTCCTCGACGCCCTCGCTGCGCCGCGCGCAGGCACGAAGACGACGATCGTGCCCTGGGCGCGCTGGGCGCCGCACGCGCACGTCGCGAAGCTGCGCGCCGTGTGGTACGACTGTGCGGTCGCCGCGACGTGGTGTGTGCGCGAGGCCCGCGAGGTGAAGCATGGCGGGCACGAGCGCACGATTTTCTTCACGCTCTCTGATTTTGCGACGCGGCGTTCGCTGCGGCGTTCGCAGGCCGCTGCGAAGGGCGCGGAGACAGACGAGCCAGGAGCGGAGGTGGTGCTTGACCCCGAGCCGCTCGAGCAGCAGGATCGCTTCGTTCAGAAGCCAATGCCGGTCCTGCCGCACCGCAGGCATCAGGATGCGTTCAAGCTCAGGTACTTCGCTGACCGGATTGCTCTCGGAGACTATTATGTCGTCGTCCATCGAAGCAAAGGCCAGCTTGGTGGGACTATGCCTGCTCCTGATTAGTGAGTTGCACGCATATATGCGCGCCACTTTATACTGAACTTCGTTGCAGTCGTGAGGTCTTCTCTATATAGGCCTTTCTTTGAGCTAGGACGGGGTTGTAGGAATGACATGTATATCTTGCCGAACTTCAGGCTATTTTCGCGGAAATTGACTGCGGCTTGGGCGCCAATCTAATCTTATCTCGAGGACTGCGCTTGAGTTTTGCCGCCGCGTCCTGGGCGGCGGGCTCAGCACTCTCCTCTTCCCCTCAACGTCGACTGCGGCGGCCACCGTCGCAAACTATCTCCTCGCATATGTGGACATAACTTCTGTACATCCCAATTGTATCTTTACGACCTTAGGGCCCTGCTCTAGTTCATCTCAACATGCTCAGCATCCTCCCTTCCTTGGGCCGCGGCTCCGGCTCGTCTCTCCCTTTACCTGTGCTCATCCTTGCCGGGATATCCACAGCAATAGCAACGTTTGTGTCCGCGACATCTATCTTTCTGCACCTCAGGAACTACCGGAAACCTCGTCTACAACGGTTCGCTACACTCTGTTCATGGTCTAGTGCCGCTCCGCTCATTGCACCCGCTTCACCCTCCCAGTCAGGTCGTCCGAATCATGCTCATGGTTCCGATTTATGCCATCGCCTCCCTCATTTCGCTGTTCTCGCTGGAGGCTGCGTTCTTTATTGATGCTGTGAGGGACATATACGAGGTGCGTACACCCCTCCCTCGGCGCAGCTAGCGTCTCTCGGACTGCGCACCATGTATAGGAAACGCACTGTCGGAGCAGTGGTCATTCATGACCCAGCATACAGCAGTAGCCTGACCATACCTGTGCGTACGTTGGTCGTCGCTCGGGAACACTGCTAGACTCTTCCGCATTACTGCACTTGCTGAACTCTATCCTCAGGCCTTCGTCATCTACTGCTTCTTCGACCTCCTACTGCAATATCTAGGAGGAGAACGCTCCCTTCTCATCTCACTTCATGGACGGCCACCGAAGTACCCCGTGTTCCCTGGCAACCTCTTATGGCCGGAGGTGGATGTTAGCGATCCGTATACGTTTCTCTTCCTGAAGCGGGGTATCCTTCGTGAGTTCTGAACACTCTGTGCACAGGTGGTTGCTGACATGTTGCATCAGAGTATGTCCAGGTCAAACCAGTGCTGGCCATCGTTACCATCATCCTGAAGGCAGTTGGGAAGTACAACGAAGGCGACCTGCGGGCAAACTCTGGCTATCTATATGTCAGCATTGTATACAACATCAGTATTTTCATGGCGTTGTACTGCTTAGCCATGTTCTGGATGTGTGTCAGCGAAGACTTGAAGCCATTCAGGTGCGCCGTCCGTCTGATTGACCTGCAGACAAGACGCTCACATAGTACTTTCAGACCAATGCCAAAGTTTCTCTGCGTGAAGGGCATCCTGTTCTTCTCGTTCTGGCAGTCTATTTTCATCTCCATCCTTGTCGCCGCCGGTGTTATCGCGAAACTAGGTCCATACACCGACAGTGAACACATCTCGCTTGCGCTCACGGACGCACTTGTCTGCCTCGAAATGCCCTTCTTCGCATTCGCCCACCAATACGCCTTCTCGACCGTCGACTTCGTCGACCCGAACGCCAAGTATGCCGCACGCATGCAAATGTGGAAGGCGTTCCAAGACGCGTTCGGACTGAAAGACGTCGTAGAAGACTCAAAGACGACCCTGCGCGGAGAAGGCATGGACTACCGCCAGTTTGAGCCCAGCGAGGGCTTCATGCACCAAGGGGCAGGTCGGGACAGGCGCATACGTGCCGGTCTGCGCTACAGCCAGGGCGGAAAGCGCAAGTACTGGCTTCCCCAGCCGATCACGTCTACTCGACCGCCAGGACCGATGGAGAGGAGGGTGAACAAGGTCATCGAACGGGTGACGGGCCGGGACGACCAGGGCGAGGAGGTCCACGCTCCGCTTCTACCACAGCAAGCACAGCACGTCGTCCATCTCGCACCCGACCTGCAGTCGCCGTCGGACGAAGACACTGCTCTATACGCTTTCTCGGACCCCACAAAGGACGGTTACGAGCTGCCTTTTGGCGAGATCGACGAGGAGGACGAGGAACTGTTTAGTCAGGCAAAGAGGCTGCTCTTCGGAGACTACAACTATCCCGTGGTCGACGTCAGCAACGAGTCCGCGCGCATCCGGCTATGGAACGAAGAGGAGCGCATCCTGCGGGACGAACGCGGGGCGTATTTCTCGCCGATCCTGGGCCCTGGGGCGAAGCGAGGCTACGGTGCCCTCGGGAACGTCCCACGCAGCCGCCGCACCTCTGACCTCTCGGACTCTGAGCGCGCACGAGGCAAGGCCCCGCAGCGCTCTGCAACCCCGCCCGTGCGCGAGGCCATCATCGACAAGGAGACGGACCGCCTCGCGATCCCGGGCCCACAGGCCAGCGACGTGCAGCTCCGCTGGACCAAGATCGGCGCGTCGCCCGCGCGCTCGCCGCGCATCCGCACGCTGTCGAGCCAGGGCCGGCCCACGCCCGGCGCATCATCTTCTGGAGGCACGTCCTCATCGGGCTCGTCCGCGGCCAGCAGCCCACACAGTCGCCCGCCGCCCTCGCCGCGTAAGGAAGATGCGCCGCGCGTGCTGCCGCCCGACGCCGTCGACCTCGTCGTCGAAGATCCGCACGCGGCGCACGAAGAGTCCTCGCACGAGCGGCGCCGTGGCGAGCCCCAGGGCCTGCGCAAGGTGTACCGCCGCGGATACGTCGTCGAGGACCGCGCAGGGACGAGGAGGGGCGAGGTTGAAGTCGAGCCCCGCCCCGCGGAGGCCTCGTTCGCGATCGGTGAGGACGCCGACGCGCTGCTGGACCCGGAGGAGGCCGTCGCCGAGATGACCGTCACGCGCGCCGAGACGCCGCCGGCGCACGCTCGCATTGTCGTGGACAATTATGACGAGCCTCAGGAGCACAACCCCTGGGCATGACGACACGCTACGACTTCAGATGGCTCGCTTTCCTATACATGACTGTTATGTTTATCTATTCCCACAAGGAACCTCTCTGTAGCACGCATTCGACAGGGCCCATTACACCTTCTCTGCTCTCGCTCCCACTTCCTGTACCACGCACGCATTATCTATCTCTTCCACTGCAATCTTATCCTTTGTTACTGCAGACTGGCGCTCCCCGTCGGGCGGTGATGAGACGGGCGTTTTTGGTGCGTCGAGGACCACGCGCCCGAGCGCGAGGCAGAGCACGAACTGGAAGACCGCGACGCCCGTGAGGATGCGGTACCCGAGCTGGAACGCGCCGACGTATGCTTGCACGACGCGCGGGCCGACGGCGGGGTCGCGTGCTGCGGCGACGGCGTCGTTGATGTGCGCGAGCGCGTAGCCCGACGCGAAGGACGCGACGCTCGCGCGGAAGCGGTTGTTAATGACTGGCATGCTGTCAGGCGTGCTTAAAGGGTCTAGGAGGGCAGGGCGTACCGGTACCGATGATGCCGACGCCGAGCACGCCGCCCAGGTTGGGCAGCGCGGAGATGAAGGCGGTCACTGTCGGCAGGAGGTCGTTGGGGAGTCCGGCTTGCGGGATGACCATCGTCACTATGGTGCCCTACGAAGCAGCTGCGTCAGTAGCGATGATGCGCACGGAGCTGGACGTGCTCACTGAGCCAAACCCAATGCCGCTGATGATGGTGTATGCCACGACTCGTCCGATGCTGCTGCCCTCGTGCAGGGTCGACATGAGGCCCTACAATATTTTCAGCACGGTGACCCAACAAACTTCCAAGCTTTCGTACCATGCCAATGGGCAAGATGGCGAGCCCGGCCCAGAACGGCGGGCGCATGATGCCCATCTTCGACGCGTAGTAGTTAGTAGTGGAGCTGGCCACGGCCGCGGTGAATAGAAAGGGGATGACGAGCGCAGCTGCCAGCGTCGAGGAATTGCCGATGACCTGAAGGAAAATGGGGATGTAGAACGTCTGTTTCATGTGTTAGTATAGGTGAGATATGAGGGAGGCTGTCTGACGTACGGTCGCAAAAAGATGGAAGAACAGGAGGGTGCGAGCAACTGGAACAAAGGTTAGCTCATCGACTGCGAGATGCTCAGCAGGGACTCACTGGTGATGATGGGCACGTTCCGGTACTTCCAAGAGACGAACAGCCCCATTGGCACCACAGGCTGCTGTGCCCTGTTTTCTGCCGCCACGAAGGCAATGAAGCCCACACCGGTGCCGACAAAGAGGCCGATGATGACGGGCGAGTCCCAAGGGTACGCGTCGCCACCGAGGTTCAGCGCCACGATGAGTAGAGTCAGCCAGGAGACAAGGAAGCCCATGCCGAAGAGGTCCAGCGACCGGATTGCGGTGCGGACGTTGGTGGCATGCGAGGGCGCTGGGATGTGGACGGAGTAGATGAAGATGGCGGTGACTGCACGGAGTCAGCTGCCAGACGACAGGTATAAAAAATTGTGCACGTACTGAGAGGTCCGATGGGGGCGTTAAGGAGGAAGCTGGTCAGTGCAGTCAGTAAACTCTTTCCTGCTTCGCAGATCAAACGGCGCTCACATCCACCGCCAGTTGCCCGACTTCGCGAGAAGTCCGCCAAGAATCGGGCCAAGCGAGTCTGCGATGATGAACACCGCGTTGATGAGGTTCAGGTATGTGCTTCTCTGCCTCTCATTCGTCAGCTCTGCAGCATGAGTCAGACCTCAAGCGCTGCACAAGACGTGATACGCAAACTCACGGCTGACGATGATTGTGCAGAGGGAAAGCAGCCCTGCACCGCCAACGCCCGCAATCATCCGCCCGGCGACGAGCTGCGACAGAGAGCGTGCCGTTCCGGCGATGATGTTGCCGACAATAAACACCCAAACCTCGCACACCAGCATACGCTTAGTGCCGAAGACATCCTGGAAGCCAGACGTGAGCAGGGGAAGCTCTGGAGCACGCAAGAAATCCTGACTGAGAGTCGCCCAGTCAACGGCTGAAAGACGGTGGTCGTGAGAAGATAGGAAGTAGTGATCCAAGTGAGCGAGCCCTTCGCCTTGACGCCAACCCCGATATCGGACACGGCGGTGGTAACGATAGTTTGCTCTGCGCAGACTTTAGCCAAGCACCCTCCATATGCAATTACGACGTACCAAAAGCGTACAAAAATGTACAAAGCCCAAGACTTAAGTACACAGGGCTGTAAGAAAGTGTCACCAGCTGGATTGAAGTTGTGCAACACTCACCTGAAGAGAATCAGCCCGACGCGTCCATACGACATATCGTCAAACTTTTCGACCTTGTTCATGACACGGTCCATTGCATCTTGAACAGCTTGTCTGGTATCGCTGCTGGATGGCGTTCGACGGACCTCTTGCAGCTCCATACATTCCGCATGTGCAGCGGACTCTTCCCTGTGTTCCTCTGCGATACCTGACATCCTAGCTATTCTATACGCTCAGCGATATGTGGCGTCAAGAGAACGTCGATTATCACACCTTTTCCTGACGGTCTTCCCCTTCGATATCCTCAGGTGCAGAGGATGTGGGGGTCTGGAGCAAGTCAGTTGCTAGTCATCCATAAGGCGCGCGAGCGACCTCATGCTTTTGCCGGACCCGCCAGCTTGGCGTCGATCGCGTTGGATCCCTGATCGAGGAGGGTTCTAACATCTTTGGAAAGTCTGCAAGAACGGATAGTTTCGCGCCAATAGAGTGGATGGAGGCCACGAGACGTCGAAGCGCGTTGTGCAACCCCCGCGGAGGCATCGCCGGGGCTGTAGAAACAAGGCGTAACTGTACAAAGACAGGTTGACGGTCTGACCCTCGCAAGTAATAGCTTACAGCAGTTCCAGACACATGCGCCTTTATTCTGATATGGATTGCTTTCGATGAAAGATGAACGAAGGGCTCAGAGCAGGAGTGGATGTCATAAGCTCATGATTAACAGAGTAAGCTACATTTTCTTACTTGGGCGTCTATAAGGTAAGCTCAGGTCAGTGACAATAGATAAACTACTAAGAGCGAGCTACTTACTTCGTTACGTTACAAGCTTATCATCTCTGTCCCTTTCACTCGACGTCCATCTCCCTTCTTCTTGAAAGCCGAAATGTCGCAAGTGCTGCCTCCAAATGTGCCTGTCGCACCTCTACCGACGCTGCAGCCCGCACCTTTACCCGTCGCGCAGCTTGAGAGTCTGCGGTCGAAGATAAACTCCATGATAGAGTCCATCCAGACACTACAGGCGACTATCGACCAGCAGGGCCAGAACGTCATGCCCTCCTGGCCAGATATCCTCTCGAAATACACCATCCTGCTCTCGCAGTCGCACAACCTGTCGATGTCCCTTGTTGGCCCCGCTGCAGCGGCGAAGCCCGTGAACGGCCACGGCGCGGCGGCGGCCCCGCCGACGAACCCGTACGAACGCCTCGCGCTGCACCCGAGCGTGCCGATGACGGACCAGCAGCTCGACAACGAGCTCATCCCACTGCTGCGCGGGCAGCAGACGACGGACGTGCTCAAGCTCGAGAACGACACCGTCCGGCACCTCGCGGAGCACATGTCCACGCGCGGCTCGCTCAGCGTGCTCGGCGTCGCGGGCACCAGCGCGAGCGCGGACCGCCCGCGCTTTGGCGTGCCCGAGAAGAAGGTCGACTACGCGGACGTGCTGCGCGAGTGCGAGCAGATCCGGCTCGAGCACGACGAGCGCGTCGACCGCGCTGTGCGCGCGGTCATGCTCCTGCGCGAGAAGTTCGAGTGGAAGGCGCGCGTCGAGGTCGAGACCGAGGAGCCGGAGGAACTGGACTGGGACCCACTGGGTGGGATGGGCGGCGACGAACACGTCGACGAGGATATCGAGATGAACCTGGAAGGCGGCGCGCAGACGGGCGATGAGGGCAAGGACGACCAGAGCAATGAGAGCGAAGAGGAAGAAGAGCTCGAGGAGGTCCTTGGTAATGGCGCGGACAACAGTTCCCCCATGGGCACGCCGCAAATGGCAGCCATGGACGAAGATGCGCCGCCAGGACCTGGCCAAAGCGCAGAAGCTCAGTTGTAGCTGTCTGGTACGTGTACACGGCGTCTGTAGGTTCAACCCGTGGCTGAGATTGCAGTACCGTAAAGCCCAGCATATACCCTCCGAATGCGATACCCTATTTGCATCTACACTTCATCTCATGCTGCAAACGACTACTCTTTTGAAGATCTTTCTATCTCACCCCAACCAACGTACAATCTCGTGTGCAGGCACGAACGTAGTACTCACGTGCAGTTACACCCTGCGAAACAAGGAAATGCGCAGCGGATCTCGCGGCCTTCCGGCATTCACTATACAGTCGGCATCACAGCCAATGTCCGTGAGATGAGCAGCTTCTTCAGCTGGAATTGAGTCCATCCTTGAGCCTCAACGTTGCAGCTTCGCCGCACTGCTTCGTATAGTACTGAGTCTTACATAAGGGGCCTCCTGGCTCGCTCTCGCAAGGCTCCTTAGACATCCGCTTCTTCACTAGCTAATAAATATGCTTACCTTATTAGGGCTGTTCGGAAGTAAACGCGTCATTGGGTTAGGGTCTAAAGTATGACGCCAAATACGGGCAAACATTGAAACTCCTGGCTGCGATTCGCGAAATCCCAACTTTTCCTCACAACCACCACCTACAATGTTGTCTCTTCTCGCGCAAAGGAGCGCATTTAAGCTGCCGACGCTCGCGGCGCGCGCGACGCCGGCGTTGTTGAGGTCGCGTGCGCCGTTGGTCGCGACTTTGACGCGTAACTTCGTCACGACCCCCCTGCTCGCTTTCCCGGCGGCGAAGACAGCGAAGGCGACGAAGGCGGCCGAGAGCGCGCCGGAGACCAAGCCAACCCGCGGGAGGGCCAAGAGTACTCCAGCAAAGGCGTCGACGAAGACTGCGAAGACTACGAAGACTACGAAGACCGCGAAAGCTGCTAAGCCCAAGGCAGCACCCAAGCCGAGGAGAGTGAAGAAGGAGAAACCCAAGCGTGCGTATGCTTGGCCTGCGTACGCATATACACGGCTGAACGTCACCTTCAAGGCATGGTCATCCGTCCCGAGGACAGGCCTCCCAAGGCCCAAGGCTCGCCGTTCAGCGGTTTCTGGGCCGACCGCTGCGCCGAGTTGAAGGGCAAATTCGGCGAGTCGGGCACCCTCCAAGAGCACATGCGCAAAGCGAGCGCCGACTGGCGTGCGATGACCGACGAAGAGAAGAAGCCCTACTTCGAGCGGTATCGCGCTAGGCTTGAGGAATTCCAGAAGGCCCGCGAGGAGTACTGGGCCAACGCCGACCCCGCGGTCATCCGCGAGATCAACCGCCGCAGCCCGAAGAAAAAGCCGCTGAGGATGCCGTCCAAGCAGAAGGGCAGGCCTGCGACGCCCTTCCTCCGGTGCGTCGTCTGTGCTCACGATGCGCGCCCCTACTGATGCGCGCGCTCTGCAGGTTCTACACCGGGACGTTCAGGCCGTCCTACATCGCTGAACACCCCGATGCGGCGTTTGGCGAGATCGGTAAGGCAGCCGGCGCGGCCTGGAAGGCGCTTTCTGAGGCCGAGAAGGAGGTTCGTGCTGCCTACTTTCTCTGTGCAGCTGTTGTCTCACACGACCACCTAGCCTTACCAGGAAGAGTGGAAGCGGGAGCTCAAGGAGTGGGAGGCCAAGGAGACTAGCAACGCGTAATGCCGTCGTCAACTCAACGCGCGCATTCACGCGCGCATTCCATAATGTCTATCCGTCTACGATATGTGTCGACCCCTGCCCGATAATCAGCCCTGTCCTTCCTCGCTTGGACTTCGTTTGCGTTGCATGTATGCGGTTGCTTTGCGTGTTTCTGGCCCTCCTGTCCTTGGTATGGCTTTTGTTCTTATCGAGCTGGTTGAGATGTTCAATGGATCACTGACTGTCGTAACGAAGCCTTCGAAATCGCCGCGCGGTGAGATGTCTGCTCTGCTTGTCGTGACCTGCGAACTCAACATCTGGGCAGTGCTGTATCTGTTGCCGTTCGCTGTCTGCGAACGATTTTCGCACTTCACCATCGGATTCGCCTTAGCCTCATGCGAATGCTTGCGACCCGCAATTGTAGTCAAGTCTGCACGCACACAGCTTTGGTGCATGCATTCTCAGTTCGTACTCAGTACATCGCGGTCTGCTGGTAACGCTCTACAGCTATGCAAAGCACATGCCTCCTCGCGATCTCGTTCTTCGGATCTTCCATAGCAGACGAGGCTGTTCCGCCGAACTCGATCAGCACATTAGCGGAAGTAGCTTCCAGCGAACCCGCCGTGCGTAGGCCTCCCACTTCTCTCCCAGTTTTCTGCGCAACTCACGCTCCTCCAGATCAAGCCGCCGCACCACGTTCACCACCGCGAACGCGACCTTCGCGCACCAGAACGCGACGAGCACCCACACGACAGCCTGCGCCGCCGTCGCGCCTCCCGGCGGTGCGCCGCTCCAGCACGCGCGCACCCAGGACCCGCGCGCGAGCACGACCGCGCTCGCGCCGAGGAGCGTGAGGAAGACGCCGACGTAGCTCGGGTGCCGCACGACCGCGTACGGGCCCGTCGTGACGAGCCGGTGGCGCGGCGCGATGGTGAGCTCGAACGTGAAGAGCGCGCCGAGCTCGCGGTAGCACCATTGCCGGAGAAGATTGCCCAGCGCGGCGGCGACCGCGCCTGCTAAGAGGGCTCGGGATGCGTGTTGGAAGGCGACGGAGGAGGCGGATGGGTGCGGGCAGAGGGAGGCAGCGAGGGGTTTGTCGTGCGCCGCGAGGTACGTCGCCAGTGCGTCGGCGGTTGTGAACGCCCAGACCATGCTCTGCAGATCGCTGTGATGAGGTGCGGGGACAACAAGTGTGACAACACGAGCTCACCTTTGTGCAGAACGTGATCCATTGGATGCCGCGCTCGAAGAGTCTCCCGCTCGCAACGATGGTCTTCGGCTGTGCCACATGCGGCGGTGTGAGGGAGCAGTGGCAGGAGATGGCCGTCGAGAGCAGCAGCACGATCTTCAGCAGCGGTGTTTTGGCGTCGTCAGGGCCGCCTCGGGCGAGTGTGGCGCTGAAGTCGCGGCTGACGTTCATTTTGTGCAGGGCGGCGGAGGCTCTTCACGACCCTGTGTTGCCGTTGCAGGTCGTAGGGCGAGCCCTGGGAAGGCAACGGGCCACGGTCATCGCTGTGGGCGATGATCGTGGGTAGATTTCTGGTGAGCAGCCAAGAGCACAATTGATCTCTTATGTGCGATTGCTAACATGTGGCGGCTGTGGCTTCAGAAATTGAGGCTGCGTTGCGGCCCCGATATGGACGGGGGCGCTCTCGCCGTTCGCACGCACTGAGCACCTCGTGAGCCTGAAGTAAGTTTGCCAGCTTCAATGGCAATGCATACGCTTACGGAGGCGTCTTAGGGTTCGGTCAGGATACGCATACCGGCCGAAAACAGGCAGTTCCCCCGGCTGTGAGTCAACGGAAAACGTCCCCGGTGGGCGCGCTCCGTCGATGCGCCGTCCCTGTGCTGCCACGACAGTGCGTAACGGTAAGGTTCTGCTGTTCTTCCGTCATAGATTTAAGGAGATCCATTGTGCCTTTCGACAATGGCTGCAGGGGAGGCTGTGTGGCCTTGTTTAGCCCCCATCCCCACGATAAGGCTGAGAAGCGCTGCTGTTCGTTCTATAAAGTCTACCTCAAGATCAGCAACGTGAACTACCTCTTCCCTGTCTCTCAACAGCCATGCCCTTCGTGAGTAATAAAGTTTGGGTCCTCCCGGAGGAACGCTGACACCGCAAATGCCAGCATTTATCCCGCTTCTTCAGCCGCTCGAGCTCGAACAACAGCGACAATGCGCCACGACAATCGTACGATGCGCAGGCCGACTATGTGAAAGTGACACCCAACAGCCGGACTGAATGGCATGCATATGTCCACGTTGGGCCTACGAACAGTCAGCCACCGCCAGCGGGCCCGCCACAGGGCTCGTACAACCCATCCTACGGACCTGGACCCAGCTTCGCGCAACAACCGCCTCCTGGGCCCAGCTTTGGCAACAGCAATTTCGACCCTGCCTTCGGACCAAGCAGCTGCAACCAGTTTCCCGCGGATGAATTTCCAGAAATGCAGAACTTCGGCTCGCAGTTCGGTCCGCAACACAGCTCACAGCACAACTCGCAGTACAGCTCGCCATTCGGCCCGCAATACGACTCGCAGTACGGCATGGGGCCGTCGTCGATGGGCGGCGACTCCTGGAACAACGACTCAACGTTCGGGAACGACGGCATGGGCAGCTTCGGGCCGCCACAGAGCGGCCACAAGAGCTCGTTCGGCAAGTTCGCGGGCGCCGCGGGTGCGCTGGGCGCCGCCGTGCCCGCCGCCACGGACTTCGTCGACAGCCACTATGGTGGGTTCGGGGGCGCCGCGAACGCTGTCGAGTCTGAGTTCGACAAAGAGTTCGGCGGGCTGGGACAAGACATCAGCCAGGACTTCAGCGGGCTCGGACAGGGCATCGAGCGCGAGGCGGACAGCGTGTTCGAGGACGTCGAGCAGGTAGCAGATCCGTTTGCGGGGCTCGGCTCCGGTAGGACTGCATTCGATGCTGTGGAACAATCACAGGACCTTATTCCCTTCTAGAATGCACTTACAGGTGGTCTCTACGGTCTTTGTGGCGATACGATGTCTTTATACCGGGTGTGGCCTGGTAGGCCTGTATAATACGCTTACGGTCTTGTATGCTGTATGCTCTTGTTCCGTGCCGGCTGACGAACCCGTATTTGTCTTGAGGACATGTTGTGCTTGACCATAAACTGGCGAGAAGAATACATCTGATCACCGATAGCCTTCAAGTGTCTACATCCAATAGATTGGCTCTCTTATTTGAAGACAATCCAGCATCTTGGCTAGGAACAGCTGCGCTTCACCGCCACCGGGATGCGATGGAGGGGCGGTGTAGAAGCTTGGCAGATAGACAAGGCTGATACTTGCGCGCATGTCTATAAAGCACAGACCCGATTTTGATCGAGAATGCTCCGCAAACATACCCCGTTACTTACCCCCACACCCCTTCGGCCGACACAAGGACACACGCGCCATGTCAGACGAAATAGACACAACTAATGTACAGCCTATAATCGACGTTAGTACTCGTGGCATATCCCCATTTTGTTGCGAGCTGGTACTCATATCGCATTGCGTTCCAGGCGAGAGCGAAGGCGGTGTCGTGCAAAGACTACTTCCCGTCCTGCGATTTTGTCGCCGCGGACGGACGGCTATACATCGAGCACGTCCAGGACGTTCACAGATTGCGCGACCTGCATGAGAACGACCAAACGTGAGCATATCGCTCCCAGGCATTCCTTCACATGCGTTCTAACAGTTGCTCCGCCGGCCAGATATCTCTGCTGCCCGTTCAAGCCCTGCGCGGTGAAGACCATCGCCTGGAGCTGTCTCCGCGGGCACATGGAACGGCACCTCAGCATACACGCCGACCCGACGCCCGCTGACGGTGCTGCCACCGCAGCAGCGAAGAAGGCGGCCGCTGACGCTCCCAACGGTCGCCATGCCGACGCGGACGGCGCGGGGCACCATTTGGCGGCGATGGACCACACCGCCAGCGTCGTCACACCGATATACAACCAGAGTAGCAACTTCGAGACAGACACGACGCATGCTGCATATGCGGTCTCGGACTTCGGGTTCAGTGCCACCTCCGGCTTCGGTGTAGCGGACGCAGTGAGCAGCGCGGCCATTTGAGTACATTTGTGCTGTGCCTATGACAACATATCACGGACTATGTATGCGTTACAGAAATGAAAGGCTTAATGACATGTAGAGATCGAGTTTTGTTAGCTGTGTGAAGTCGTTGTCGCCGGGTCTTGACCGAGACTACAAGAGCGCAAGCACTGACGACAACCGCGGGCGCGCGCGCCACACCCGATACTGGTAGCGCCACAGTGTAAACGGAGACCTATTTCTGAGGTTCTGAGCCCAAATCAATATTACATATCTTCGCAGGAAACACGGCAGGCCATCCATGGAGAACCCGGACCTCGAAGAGGATGTAAAAGAGAATGTAGCAAGTTATCAGGTCGTAAACGCCTGACACCCGCGACTTGAACAAAATGCACATCGCGCGCTGATTGGTCACCTTCGGCCCGCTAAGCAGTGTCCCCTTCGGGGTGACATACGAAAAAATTGGAACGATACAGAGAAGATTAGCATGGCCCCTGCACAAGGATGACACGCTTTCCCGGAGTGGTAGACCTACGGGTCTCAATATTTATTTTGCTACTCACCACTGCAAGCTCCGAAGCGCGTCACAGCAGTTAATCCGAGACGCGGACATATAAGCATCCCCACAACTGCCAGAACTGCTGATAGCACAACTTTGACCAGGACCACCATGTTCTCCCAGCTGTCTACGGACACCTCACTGTACATTTTGTCCTTTTTGCCTCTGCCTGACGTGGCGAAGCTCTACACGCTCTCGCGGAACATCCGGCATTTCTTAGAACAGAATGAGACGTCTATTTACCACCGGCTTGCCGTCCTTCACCAGTTTGTCTCACCAGGTCTGTCTCTAGACGGTGTAGTTGAAGGTGAGCGGATCCGAGGCGATTCATTGGATGGTATCAGGACGTGGAAGGACCTTTGTAAGTGCTGTACCTGCTATAGTTTGTTCTACTATTTGCTAAGCTCAGCGTAGGTAGACGTTGTGCTGCAAACGAGCACAACTGGAGCGGCCGCGGATCTGTCGTTGAGGGTGGATACCTCCCTTACTCCTCTGACGTCTGTACGTTCAGAGTAGACGAGACCGAGCGTACCGTCCTCGCCATCACAGCCACGACCCCGAAGCGCACGCTGTCTGTACGCGCACTCGAAGACGGCAGACTCCTCTGGAGTCTTCCAGCGGTACGCTGCACAAATCTACACTTGCATGCTGTCGTGGCTGTTTTCTCACAGCAGACACTAAACACAGTATCTGCAGGTGAATGCTCTAGATCTTTCCGACGGCTTCCTCTTGCTCTCGCGGAACAACGGAGGCATAGAGATCTGGAAGCGTGCAAATGACGTTGTCCGCGCTGCCTCGTCCCTAGCGAGCCCCCTGCGCGCACCCTCTCCCCTCGCTGCGACGGCAGCGCAGCTCAAGCAGTCGCCCTCCGCGCTGGACGCGAGCAACCCGCCGCGCGACCTCCGCGGGGTCTACGTGCCGCACGGCTTCCTGCCCTCGTTCACCGGAGTCCCATTCCGCATCACGCGGCTCAAGGCGCCGTGGCTCGCCGCGGTCGACCTCGAGGCCCCGCACGTCGTGCGCCTTTACGACGTCGCGCAGGGGACGCTCGTGCGCTGCCTCGACTTCGACGCCATCATCCGTGCGAACACGGCCGGCCAGCAGCCCGCGGACTTCGTGCTGTTCGACCTCGACATCTCGGGCACGCACATCTGCGCGTGCTTCGAGTCTGCGCTCGTCGTCGTGCCCCTGCGCTCGGACGACGCGCCTGGTGGTTCGGCGGCGCGCAAGACGCGCGCGCTCGTGTACATGGAGGACCAGGGTCCGTTCGATGTCAGGCAGAAAGCCTACCAGCTATCCAAGCGCGGAGCAAATCTCGATTTCTCCGTGCCTGGAGGCACAATCCATACATACAAAGACCTTAGCGCACTGAAAGTATCTGGAACCGACGCGCTGGAGGTCCACGCGGTCGTGCCTCCCTCCGAAGAGACCGCAGAAGAGATCAGCCAGGCTCTCGTCCGCCCTGGCGCCCACCGGAGTGCGGGCTTCATCTCAGGTAGGCCTGCTTGCCGCGCCGAGCCCTGCGTACGCTGACACCTGCCAGCGCGGTTCTCCCCGGACGGCCAACACCTGCTCGCGGGCACCGTCTACAGCCTGCTCTACCTCCTGCGCGACGTCGCCGGCCTCCTGAACGGCACCGTGCGCGCCGACGACGCTGTGCAGAAACTGCACATCGGCGAGCCCGTGCGCGACCTCGTGTGGGACGCGCACGCGCACCGCGCCGCAATCCGCACCGTACGCCGCGCCCCCGCCGCCCGACACTCCGCACACTGACGCACACACAGGAGCCCGGCGACACCTTCATCGTGGACCTCTGCCCGGGGTACCACCTCGACGTGCGCGTGCCCGCGGACGCGCCGCCGGCACTCGCGGGCGCGCGCCTGCTGCGTTTGCGCGACTTCGCGTCGCTCTACGGCGGCGTCACGGGCAACCTGCTCGTGCGCCGCTCTGGCGTCTGGTTCGTGTGGGATGTCGCGCAGATGCACGAGGACGTGCGCACCAGAGTCCGCGAGCAGGGCAAGAGTTTGACCTACGCGGACGGCCGGCCTGTGCGCCAGAATGACGTGAACGAGAAAGGTGCGTATATGTGCTGCCGACGGGCCCGCTCAAAGGTCACGTACTGATCCAGTCATAGCTGTCTCTGTGTGTTTTGTAGATTTTACAGATCGATTCTGAGTTTGCCATAGATGCAATGCGCAATGTTAACGTGGATGTACTATAGATGTGCCGAATGAATCATGTTTGTTGTATGTACCAGGCACGTCGGTCACCTACCTGCTTCATACATTCCTGAAGCTTCAAGACAGATGGTCTCCGTCCACGCTTTCGCTGTCTACGCGCGGCGTTCAGAATCTAACAGACGAGCGAGCAGCATGTACGTCATGACAAGCAGAGGATCGGCGCGGCCAGCACACCGGGAGATCTGTCGTCTTTCGAGTCTAAGCACAGCCCTTTATTGTGGGTAAACAAAGATTACAAGGTATTGGGTCACATCGTCTAGGATCCAAGCATTACAGCACTACACCTCGGGGTCTTGGATATACATTGGTTTCTTCTTTCCTTTCGTTTGCGTCTGCCTGCGGCATTCTCCTGCCCGCCGCCAGCCCCGCCAGCCCCGACAGCGCGCGGCCGACGGCAACGAGCCGAGTCCGCGCCTTTCGCGCACGTCGCGCGGCGGGCATGGGCGGGCTCATTGGTGCACGCCGAGCGCGGGCGCGGGCGGCGGCTGCACGCCCGTGTCGGCCTCCTTCGTCGTCTGCGATAGCGACGCCCCGCCTGCCTTAGCTGCTCCTGCGCCCGCTGCTCAGGCCGTTCCCAGTGTTTTTCGGGAGTAGATGTTACCAGAGTGCACGCGGGATCAGTGGGAGTCGACGACGTGGTGGTCGATGTGGTGCGAGTCGGGGGCGGATTTGTCGGCGGCGGCGGAAGGCGGGGGGTCATGCGAGACGAGCTTCGTCAGTAGTTGACGAAGATGATCGGGATGGGGCGGTTCTCTACCTGCGGGCGGCGGCGGCACCTCGTTCGACGGCGACGTGTTGTCGTAGTGCTCCTCGTGCCCGTCGTAGAACTTGGCCATCACCGAGCCGTCCTGCGAGGCGGGTCAGCGCCGTGCGCGCTCATGTGCGCAGGACACGCACCTGGTTGCCGAAGTAGACCGCCTTTGCCATGTGGCAGAAGAGCCCGACCTCAACGACGCCGGTCAGCATCTTGATTCGCGTGAGCAGCTGTCGGTGATGTCATTGCTCGCTGTGCGTCCGCGCGCAGGAGAGGCGGGACACGCACCGTCAGCGGGTCGCTCATCTCGGTCTCGTTGAAGGGCGCGTCGATGACAAAGTTGCCGTTGTCGCTGACAATTGGGCCCGCCTTCATCTTGGCCATGCGGAGCTTCGGGTTCGTCGAGCCGAGCATCCGCAGGTTGTACAGGACCTTGGCGTACGCGAACGGCGCGACCTCGACTGGGACGCCTTGCGTCCACTAGGCGGAGATGAGCGTGGGACGGGCAGCGCAGCAGAGAGGGACGCACGTTGGTACCGAGCACCTCCGAGTTCTTGCGGTAGTCGGCGACGATGACCCAGGTGTCCGCGGCCTCGGCGAGCACCTTCTCGCGTAGGTGGCACGCACCGCCGCCCTTGATGCAGTTCAGGTCCTTGTCGACCTCGTCCGCGCCGTCGATCGTGACGTCGATGTGCGGGTACTGGTCGACGTCGCCGAGGCGCAGGTGCGCGTCGACGATGAGCTCCTTCGACTGAAAGCCCGTCGGGATGAACACGCGGTCCTTGTTCACCTCGGGGCCCTGCGCGACGATGCGCTCGACGACGTACGGCACCGTCGAGCCGGAGCCGATGCCGATGACCTGTCCGCGCATGAGCACCGGGCCTCGCGCGACCAGAGCGCACGGCCGCCCTCCCCGCCTTCGCCTGGCCAGCCGTGGGGGCGACGCACCTGGCAGTCCTTCGTAACATGCTTGTCCACCGCGGTCCATGCTGCGAGCTGCTTGGCGGCTTCGACGACGTTGGTCGGCGGCGCGACCGAGACGCTGCTCGCCGGGACGGTGGTGACCTGCTGCGACGGCATTTTGGGGCGAAGTGGGGGTGGGTATTCGACTTCAGCAGGAGTTCTGGTACTGGATTTGAGCTATCGCCTTCCTTCCGCACTCGTTGCGCACGTACGAGACTCCGGGGGTAAGGACCACTGGCGGGATCGGCATCTTGAGCGTTCCAAAACGTCTTTGTCTGGCGTGCGGTCGGTCGTGGGATCTCCAGGAAGCACAAACGGCACCTCTGAACCTACAGAAGGAGTGGAATCCGGTGCGAGACGAGGGAAGTAGATATGGTTTGTGGAAGAAAGCGGCGAACGTGGGCCTGAGCGACTTTCGGAGTCATCCCCCCTTTTGTCCCGAACTCTCACCGTCGTGCTCGGTCAGGATCGGTCTTACACGGCGTGACACGCTGGGTGTACCCGGCGTTGTACGAAGGCTGTAGGAGGGGATTATGAAAGCCATTCGCGGTGCGTATCTTCGTGGTTTGTAGCGGAATATCGGTCTCACGGAAGTTTGTATAGGCGTCCTGCTCACTTGGTTCGTCGGGAACCTTTGCACAGCTGAAGCGGATCTCATACCCACATAACAGCGACCCTGCAGTGAAGCAGATTCTTCTCACTATGAACGAGAAGCAGTCCTTCATCATAGAGGATCTGGATGAACACCATCTGGTCATTAAGGCGGACGACGAGTGGAGGGTCCGGAAGGAATTGGACGCTGAGGTGCGCTCTACCTCCTCTTGCGGTGCCTCCCTATCTCCTTACCAGAACCGCGATCGCTACGTTTAGCTCGAGAAGAACACGTACAGTCTGGAGTAGTTCTCGAGACTCGAACGACCTAAGGTAGACCTCATTCACGTACGGTTGCATCACATGACCAGCGTCTGTCACGCTCGCGTCCAATTCGTGCGCGTTTGGCTGAGGAAACCTGTAGAAATTGTAATTAGGACAGACATCGGCCACCAGATATTATTCTGAGACGAGAGACCTATAGAATTGACGCTATTCCAGGATTCTCTGGTCGCAGATTTGGTATGCTTGTGTCTGAGAGAGAGGAATTAAGCTCGACATGCTCGGTAGGCGCAGATTATATAATCAGCCCAGACGAGCGTCCGAGCAACAACCAAATATTAAACAAAGCACTCTGTGGGGCGTGGTAGGGGATGGGACGGAAGACAAAGCGGAATCGCTCAAGCATAGCGAACCTGAGCGAATGGACCAGGCAGCGCAGAAAGGTAGAAGTTGAGGAGGAGAAGGAAAATGTGCGTAAATTGGAATTATATTACGTGGCACAGCGAACTGCAGCTTCAAGCCGCCGCCGACCTTCCGAGAAGCGCAGGCTGCGTGGAAGGATCTCTGTGACCTCTTGAAGCCACGGCGCAACTCTGGGCGAGGATTCAAGCCCTTCGACGGCACAGACGAGCTTTACAGCAAACTCACCCAGATGCGCCTATTGAACTGAGCGGCAGCACACTTCGTGGCTTTCACCCTCTGTGCTCATGATTCTTGCCTCTCACACAGCTTTGTCATGCGTGCCCGCAAGTTCATGGACGCCTATCGGAAGAAACTCACTGGGAAGCAGGCCTTATGGGCCGCAAAGAAGTACAAAGGGCACCGCGTGCTTCCGAGCAATATCTATGAAGAGGCAGAGCGCGCCGGAATCGAGCCTTAATGCACCAACCCCTGCAGACCCCTTTCCCCTTCGTATGTATATCTTTATCTGTATTTATTGACCCTACCTAGCACTTCCTAATTGCCTCTCGCCGTCGTTGAGGACTTTGCTTCTCTGTACATAGTATAATTTAGACTACTAAGTACATATCCAACCCGTTTCGGAAGCCAGACGCACGTCCCGCCGTCGCGGTCACAGTCTGTCACATGTCATGTGATGCAACCGTATGTGAATGAGGTCTACCTTACGTCCATGCCGTCATGACCCGTGCGCACTCCAGCCGCCTGGCAAAAGGCGCGATATCCACATCAAAGGTCAAGACGATGTCCTCACAAGGGCAGCCCGGGGTATATGCGCTGGACCCAGAATGCGTACCCATTCGAAAGTTTGGAGCTACCGTCACCGCGAGTACATGACGCGGACTCGTCCAGAAAGCTGTGCTGTGTGTCTGGTGGTATCGACGTCGTCTACTGCCCCTACCGCACTTGCTTAGCTGGTGCGTAGTCGCGTCGACATAATCAAACGTCGCTCTCGGCGATAAATAAGCCACAGATCTTGAACAATATACCACTGCTGCAAACCGCATGCTCATAGAAGCCTATGGACTGGCACTGCAACAAACCAGCAACGCGACTTTGGTAATAGGATTGTAGTCTTCGAACGTGTCATTCAGCATGCAGAAGTCGATGGGCGGGTCCCGCCAGCAGCTGACGACGGCAGCGAACGAAGAACGCGAGCTGAGCTGACTTTCGACTCGAGCTTCAATCATCTGTCTCTGCATGACGCATCCTTTGTAACTCCTTCCTGAGCACTGCGCACGCTGCACCTTTTTAAGAAGCAGGATCTTCGGCCGCTGCCAACCGCTGCTGCGCTCTCGGATATTGGGCTATGACATCATCGGTATCGTGGCGTATCTCAGCCTGTGGCGCGCATGGAGCTGGCCTTTCGCTCGCATATATAGACAATCGCAAGTCTCAGTCATCTCCGCACACCTCGATATCTACCCCATACCCACTTCTCCAGCTATATTCTCTATTTTCAACGAACTATACCACACCATGTCCGCCCCAACAAGCACCGGCTCCTCCGCAGGCTCGAACGCCGGCCAGAAGATCAAGTAAGCACCGCCCACCCTCCTCCCCTCCCACCCCGCTAACGCACCTCGCAGGGGCGCCTTCCAGACCATGCACGGTGCGCACATCCCCTAGCCCACAGCCCGCAGCGCATCTCACGCACCACAGGCATCGGCGAGACGATCCGCGGGAACGCGATGGACTTTGTCGACTCCGCGACGGGCACCGCGCACCGCGGGCACGCCGCCGCGGAACGCGGCGAGGCCGAGACGCAGCAGGGCGTCGCGAACATGGAGGGCCATGCGCCGCCCGTCGGCACAGGCCCCACGACCGCCGCGCCCCTCGGTGCCGGCCCCACCACCGCGTCGACTGGCACTACTGCGACGAGCACGGCAGCGCCGACGGAGCCGGGCGTCGGCGTCGGGACTGGCGCGGCGGGCACGGCGGCGCCTGGCACGGGGTTCGGGACGAAGGGCAACGTACCGCCGAGCTCGAGCACGGGCTACTAGGTGTGTAGGACCAGCTTGGGTCGTTCCGTTGACTGATGTATGGTGCTAGACGTTCGTCCGAAGGCTCCAAGTGCAAGTGTACACTACTGTATAACATCGATATCCCCTGAATACCTAATATGATACTGTCACCTCGCATATACCGTCTGCGAGCATGCTCGAAATCACGCTACGACGGTGAGAGTTATACAAGCGATACATTGCGTCTATGAGTAGAATGTGTACGAGTGAACAGTCTAGGATGAGAAATACAAAACACAACACACGACGAAACACACACACCCGAACGTTCCCAACCACACCCCAACCCCACCCGGCCGCTACGGCGCAATACACAGCGCACACTCCTCGCACCGATGCGCCGCAAGCGCGTCGTCCATGATCTCCGCGAGGACAAACGTCGACGCGACGTCGCCCGCGCCGAGCAACGCGCTCTCCTCCACCCCCTCCCGCACCGTCTTCCCCGCCTCCCCACCCTCCAGCCCCTCCAGCCCCTCGCTAAATTGCACGGCACTCCGCACCAGCACGTCGTCCGGGAACACCACCGCCGCTTCCACCTCCACCTCTGCCGTGCCCGCGCCCTCGCGGCCCCCACCCGTGCATTTATTGGACGGTGGTAGTGGCAGCGGCGGGCGCGCGCCGAGATAGCAGTCCAGTGAGTGTTTCTGCAGAATCATAGGTAATAAGTTCCCGTCTGACGCTGCGCACACAGCTGTCTGTAAGCGTGTGAACGCGTAGAGCGAGAGTCCGAAGCACATATCGCAGCACTTTGAGCCATGCCAGGTCACTTATGTCCACAGCTGCTGTTAAATCGAGTCAGAATTCATGCTCAGATGGTGTCTAGTTGCACACGTCTGCGCCAGCTGCCATACAACTGTCGTACAGAGCGTACAGTGAGCACACGGAGTACAGCAGAGTCCCGACATTGCAGTTGACTTGTCGCTCAGTACACAGCAGCCTCACATGTCAAATATACGGAGGAGCTGTCGTGATGCATGAGCATTCGGCCAAGATGCGCGGCGAGGCATGGTGGGGGAGGAGGAGAATGCTCTGCCCACTCCATGCCTGGATACACGCTGATAAGAGTCGTTATCTAATCTCGAGATCGCACCATGCAGGGGGTGTAAGAAAGGGTAAGTAAGTCGCGATCGACAGCTTACCCTGTAGCTTACACGATTCGATTACACATACTTACCGTAACTTACCCTTCAGACGCCTCAGTAAGAAATACTAATAGCAACTTACGTCCGTTACTTACAAGCTCACCATCGTTGTAGCTACTTACACGGGCCGGCATCTTCTTGCGCAAGTCTGTTCCTTCCTTCCACCAGGTCTCCAGCATGTCGTCGGTCCACAGTCACTTACCTGTGGTTACCCAGGAGCAGGCTCAAGCAATAATCGACGCATACCATCGAAGCGAGGGCAAGGACACGGTGCCGCTGTCGGCATTCACGCGCAGAGAGCGCAGAGGGTTCAGGTGAGCCGTGCCGCATCTGCGCCGCACGCACTCTACTTGACATGCGGCTGCTCTCGCGCAGCTCTGTCCTCTCTGGCAGCTCCTACGTCGCCCACCTGGCCGACGGCGCCTCGTACCTGATCATGGTCTCATCGCCCTCATCCACCTCTCCGGACTCACTGCCCTCCCTGCAGACCCCTCTCGCGACGTACCAATCGCTGCTGCACCTCCTCGCAGAGCACACGAGCGTCCCGCACCCGACGCCGCTCCATCTCTCCGACAGCCTGGACATCGTGCCCTACGCCTACCTCATCCTCTCCTGCCCGCCCGGCGTCCCCCTCTCCGAGCTCCGGCGGCATGGAAAGCTCTCCGAGCGCGACGACGCCCTCATCGACCTCTCGATCGGCCGCTGGATGCGCGAGATGCGCGACCGCGTCCAGAACGACTGGTTCGGGCAGCCCAAGGCGCCCTCCGCCGCGCGCTCCCTCCCCCCAAGCCTCCCCGGCCTCCCCGGCTTCTTCACCACCTCCGCAGACGAGCCGTCGTACAGCTGGCAGGAGACCTTCACCGCGCTGCTCGAGGCACACCTCGCCGCGGCCGAGACACGCGGCACGCTCCCACCCGCCGGCGCCGCCAAGCTGCGCGCCGCGCTCGCGCGCGCCATCGGCAGCTTCCTCTTCGACGACTGCGCCGCGCCGAGCCTGCTCAGCTTCACCGGCGACGCGGGCAGCGTGTACGTCGCCCTCCCTCCCCCCGTCTCTTCCCCCGACGCCGTCCCCAGGGAGCCGCGCATCACGGCGCTGCTCCCGCCCGCGTGCGCGCTCTGGGGCGACCCGCTCCTCGAGACGTTCTTCCTCCGCGGCGGGCCCGAAGATGGCACGGGCGGGCGGGCGGGGCCGAGCCAGGCGTTGATCGAAGGATACGGCGGCGACCCCGTCGTGTTCGCGCGCCAGCGCACGAAGCGCGTGTGGTACGACGTGTTCCTCGCGCTCGCGGTGCTCCTCGCGCCGCGCGACGACACGGCTGACGGCCCCGATGGCTCTGAGTGCGCCGCACACGAGGCCTGGGCGCGCCGCCGGCTCGCGGAATGTGTGGAGGTGCTCAAGGACGCGCCGTGTTACTAGGCGCGGGCCGCCAGTGCCGCACACACGCCGCGTCCACCGCTTGTGGCGGCCCTGCCCTGCGCCCCGGCTGCTGCGCATGGCGTGCGCTGGGGCGGTGGGCACGTAAAGAGTGGGCGCCGCGCCCGCCAGGCCGCGACGCGCACAGCACTTCTTGCCCGCGCGGTCCTCCTGGCTCCGCGAGCCATCCCGCGCTGGACACATACGTGTGTAACGGGCCTGCCGCGGGCTCCTGGCACGCACCGATCTCCCCATGTCACTAGACACGTTTACCTCCAATACCACACATCCCAGCCCCCTCCCGGCCCCTCCCGCCGTCCGCGCGCAGTCCGACGGCGGCGAGTTGATCGCGGAATAGTCGGCCTGGTCGTAGCAGCGCACTGGCTGCTCCGTATGCCTCCCCTATGTCAGCGTCGTTTATGCACAGTACGTCTACGCTGGCCTGTCTAGCTACGCCGTGCTACACTCTGTGCCTATGCCGTTCCACACATCCCGAGGCACCGTGTGCTTTGAGTTCCTCGAAACACGCAGCCAATTTCCTCGTCACTTACAGCTCCAGCGTGCCCTTCACAAGCTCGCCAGGAGCCCGTCAGCCCCAGAGTAGCGCGCGCCGCGGCGATCTCCCGCACCGCGCATGCCGGCGGTAGCGGGACCAGTGCTGGCGAAGCAGCGACGCGGGTGATGTGCCTGCGCAGCGGGGTTCGCTGGCGCAGCGCTGCGAGGCGTAGATACCGTTGCCAGGCGTAGATACCGTGGCCAGGCAATCGGCGAATAGACTGGGAGTGTATTCAGGGTAGCTCGCCGAAGAGTGCATTGCAGGCGATCTTCACGCGGGCCCGCTGATAGGGTGTCTGTTTGTGTGTGTTGCTATCCCCGCAGATGCGAGCAACTGGTGTCGAAATTCATGCATGCTGCGAACTACCATGGTCTCTTGGATGGCAATGCTCAGAAACAAGCTACGGAGTCTAGTTGCGCAACGGACGAAAGACGTCCTGGCGCCAGTGGTATTCCAGGTGAGCGATTGTCGTGACTTCGAAAATCAGCGTTGGTTTACCCTCGCCATCGTGCGCGACATAACCCCGGTTTCGTCACTCCAAGTGACTTTCCACACATATGGAGCGACGGACCTGACAGCTCAATCACAGCGATCGACAGCCGCAGGCACCTGGGCACCGCGCGGATGCAAACGCTATCGACGTCTATCACCCGTCCCAAGCGAACCCGCCCAGACCACCGTCGCACTGACTCCTGCGAATGCTGCCGTGGCAGCAGGGTGTGCGCAGCAGGGGCACATTGCGAGGTAGCACCGCGCGCCGCGAATTCGAAGCGCGGGCGCGCGTGGCTGGCAGGCTGGCACCGCGGAGCTGCCCGATGCGGCGCGGTGTCGGGCCCCCATCGCGCGGATGCTGGCGGCTGCCTGCGTGCGCGCCGCAGGTGCGTCACCGACCATGGCTCGTACCCTCGCCATAAATACGGACGCGAGCTGCCTGGGGAGCCGCGATTTCCCCTGCACCTCCCCGTTACGTCGTGCCAGAACGCCCGCTCGCCGCGATGGCAGCTGCCTACGACCACTCGCTCGACAACTCGGTCGTGAAATGGACGGACGTCCTCCTCCTCGGCGTCCTCGGCCTCTGCGCGCTCGCGCTCGCGCCGCAGCTCGTCGCGCGCCTCCGCGGCCGCTCTGAGTGGTGGACGGGCCTGGTGCTATGTGCGCAGGACGTGTGTGGCGCGCGCGGCACGGCTGACACCCCGCTCAGATAGCAGCAAGCCCGCCAGCACACGCGACGACAGCTCCTCCATCACCGCGCGCAACTCACGCGACGCGAGCGTCGCCTCGCTCAAGGGCGCGCGCGGCGCCGTCCCGCACACGCGCTCGCTCGCGGCGCGCCTGCCGCGCGCCGCCGCGTTTCTGCGGCGTCCCTTGCCGCTCTTCGGGCGCACGCTCGGGCAAACCGCGCTCCTGCTCCTCTACTTTGGTGTGCTGCTCTTCGCGGCGCTGTACAGGGGCAGCGTGTTCAAGGACAGCGTGCGCGCGGGCGCGCTCGCCGCGGCGCAGCTCCCGTGGGTGTACGCGCTCGCGACGAAGAATAATGTGATTGGGGCGCTGCTCGGGCGCGGGTACGAGAAGGTGCGTCGCGCGTGTGCTTGGTGTGTGTGGCGCTGACAAGCGCAGCTCAACTACCTGCACCGCTGGGCGGGCGCGCTCGTCGTCCTCGCGGGCAACGTCCACGCCATTGGCTTCAGTACGTCCGTGTCCGTTCCGCGATTGGCGCACGCTCACACCGCGCTAGTATACAAGTGGACGCTCGAGGGCAAGTGGGTCGCGGAGACGAAGCAGCAGTACGTGCGCTGGGGCCTCGTCGCGCTCGTCGCGCTCGACGTCCTCCTCGTCTTCGCGCTCGGCGCCGTCCGGCGGCACCACTACAACCTCTTCTACGCCTCGCACTCCGCCGCGCTCGTCGTGCTCCTCATCGCCGTGCGCCCCCTCCCCCGCCCCCTCACACCCCACTGACGCCCCGCAGATCAGCAAACACCAGCCCTTCGCGATCCCGTACGTCGCGATCGCCGCGGGGCTCTACGGCGCGGACCACGCGCTGCGCCTCGCGAAGTCGCGCGCGCCCCTCGCGACGCTCGAGCCGCTCCCCGAGCTGCACACGACGCTCGTGCGCATCCCCGCGCTCACCGCGGGCTGGCGCGCCGGCCAGCACGTCCGCGTGCGCGTGCTCAGCCGCGGCATGGGCGCGTACGCATGGCTGGAGCCGCATACCTTTACGATCGCGGGCGCGCCCGGCGGCGAGGGCGCGCTGCTCCTCGCGAAGCGCGCCGGCGCGTGGACGCGCGCGCTGTATGCGCTTGCGCAGGAGGGCGCGGGCGCGGGGCCCCGGCGGGTCCGGCTGCTCGTCGAGGGGCCGTACGGTACGTCGGTCGCGGGACGCGCGGGGCGTGGCTGACGTGCGCTAGGCGGGCCGGGCTTCACGAACCTCTCGAGCTTCTCGGGCGCGATCATATTCTGCGGCGGCAGCGGCATCTCGTACGGGCTCGCAGTGGCGCAGGAGCTGCTGCAGCGCGCCGCGCGGGGCGAGTCCAACATCCTCACCATCGAGCTCGTCTGGTGCGCCACGCACGCGCGTACGTCCCCCCCCTCCCACCCACCCCCCACACCACCATCAATACTCACCAATGACACGCAGACGCGCTCACCCCGCTCCTTGACGCGCTCACCGCGCTCCTCGCGCAGGCCGCCACGGCGCCGCTGGAGCTCAGCATCCGCGTGTCCTACACCCGCGCGCCCGCAGGGGACGCCGCAGGGGACGCCGCAGAGGGGGACGCCGCAGAGGGGGACGCCGCAGAGGGGGACGCGCTTCCCGAGAAGCTCCCGCACGGCCTCGCGCTCGCGCCCGGGCGCGCCTCCGTGGCGCACCTGCTCGCCGCGTTCGTCGCGCGCACGCGGGACGCTCTCAGCGCGGGCGCGGGCTCGGGCTCAGAATCGGGCGCGGGCTCGGGGGGTGGGGAGGCGGGGCGTGCGCGGGGGCACGGCGTGCTCCTCGCGACGTGCGGGCCCGCGGGCCTCGCGGGCGACGCAAGGGCCGCGATTGCGGATTTGAATGACGGCGATCGAGAAAGGGTGGGTGGTGTTGAGTTGCATGACGAGTAAGTGGGGATAGTTTCTGAAAGGGGCCGTTCTGATAGGTTATTTGCAGAGCGTTCCACTGGTAGTCGAAGCCTTGCACGTGTGGCGCGTTGGGGTTGTCATGCGCGTCGAAGGGCTGAGGATTTGGTTGTTTGGTTAATTAATTGTAGAGCCGTGGTATACCCTGTGTGTAGCCGTAGAACGATGCGCTCTGTCCTGTATAGTAGCGGAACGTCTAGATAATCATTATTGGATGACTCCCCATAAGCCCTGAGGCAACAATAACAGCGAGAGCAACGGGGAAAACACCCTCGGACGCGCGACGACTATGCGGAGGGGCATAGACATACAGTATATATATTGTAACATGGCATAGCTGGACAGTCGACTGGAACTATTTAGGACATGAACGACATATGATGCTGACATGTAAGGGATGAAGGTGGCATACGGAGCGACCAGCGCGCTGCCGTGCCCAGGCCGACTATTCGACGATCCACTCACCATAGAGGAGTAGGTCTCGCTCCGACGAGCCGTCTTCAACCCCCGAAACGTCGATCTGAGCCGCGGAGGACGCGGCAAGCGCGTCTCCCACAGGCTGGCCGTGCCGGAGAGCACTCGTGTCGAGCGGTGCGTTGCGGGGGTGCACTTGCGCTGATCCCGCAAGGAGCACGAACCCGAGCTCGTGCTTGTTCCGAGCGTGGTACGGCCCATTGTCAGGAGGATGGGACCCTGCGTCGGCCTGGTCGGGCGCCGTGCAGATCTGGTCGTGCCACTGGATGGGGGAGCTGGAAAGACCAGGAACGGGGCCGGAGGGGTTCCGCGTGAGCCGCCTCGCACCCACAGGCCAGAAATCTCGCGCTGGCTGGTAGTTCGGCTTCCTGGGAGTGGTGTCGTCGGGAGGAGGAGGGGCGGGCTGTGCTGCAGTATGAGTCTCGGGGATGGGCGCGGTGTAATTTGTCGCAGCGTTCGACGGTGCTAGCCAGTCGTTACTTGCGCTATCATGCGGTAGAACAGGGACCGCCGCCGGATAGAGCTCGTCGCGCCATCCAGGTCCGGAGTTGGGACCATCGTCGGAAGGAGGATGCACGGCCTGCGCTGCAGTATGCGCCTCATCGATGGGCGCGCTGTGATTTGTCGCAGCGTTCGACGGCGCCGGCCAGTCGTTACCAGCGCCATCATGTGGTAGGCCAGGAACGGCCGCCGGGTGGAACTCGTCGCGCCATCCGAGGTGGGGAAGGTCATCGAAGGGGGCGAAGGCATCCTGCGCAACGAGACCCTGCGTCGGCCCGTTCGCAGCCAGAGGCCACGAGCGGTCCGCCGCAGCGCGACGCGGCTTCTTCGGCGTGCGATCATCTGCGGGAGAACGCGACTCTCCCGGGGCAGGGGCCCCGCCGACGGCTGCAGCAGCGCCTTCGTCTTGCCAGCCCTTGATCATGCTGCTTGCCGCGGCCTCCAGAGACGGCAGCCAGTCGTTATTGGCGTCGTACGGCGGATGGAGGAGGTGTACGTAGGGCGTTCTTGCGTCGGCGATCGCGCCCGTGGAAGCTGGAGAATCGCGGCTCGACGAGCTACGCTCAGCGTCCGAGGTGAGTGGCAGCGACTCGCGCGAGGCCGACGCCGACGCCGAGCCGCCCGTAGAAGCGTGGGCACAAGATGAACGGCGCGAGCCCACGAAGGGATAGGCGAATAATCCGTCCGGCGCTTCGTAGGGTGGTCCGGCTGGGTATGCGCCAAGGCCGCTCGCCGTCCTGGACGGCGGCGGCGCGTCGTAGTGCGATGGTCCGGGCCCGTGTGCGAGTATGTGCCCCGGAAAGTGCTGAGGAGGACCCATGGCTCCAGCGCGTTGCGGAATCGGGGCGTGCAGATCGACGGGGATATTGAGCTGCGCGCACTGACGTAAAAGCTCGAGATTCGCGGCTGCCATTTGGTCGTAGTCACGATCAAACTCTCCGGTCTTGAAGTAGCCAGGGAGCACCTGGGACGGTCCTCGTCCGTTTGCGCCCACGGCCCCAGGATACGCGCGCACGCCAAGCTGCGCTTCATCAAAGGACGGCCTCCGACTCGCGCCACTCGCGTCGCGCGACCGAGGAGAGCGCGAGCGGCGCGGGAGAGACACATGCTTATCGCGTGCGCCGGAGTCGGCGGTGCGCTTGAGAGGCCGACCGCGCTGCGGGCGAGGTCGATAGGTGTGCTGCGGGCCGTCTGCGGAGGCCCGAGATCCAGACGGACGCTGGGGTGCCGTGGCAGCGACTTCGAAGAACGGATTTGGTGCAAACGGCGGAGGGTCGTCCCAGATGTACGGAAAGCTGGAGCTGGCGGGCTCAGGCGCGGGACGCGCCTGCTCAGCATACATCGGAGGTAGACCTGTCTTCCACGCTTCGTGGGTGTCGTAGGCAATGGAGATCTGCTCGTGCGGAGGGGCTTCCGGTACCGAAGGAGGCCGCTCGTTGACGATGACGATATAGGGCTGGTCGAAGGAGGATGGCGAGGGCTGGATCTGGTAATAGGCCTGAGAAGTGTCATGGGGAGGCAGCGAGTCCAAGAGAAAGCCAGGTGGCAGCATAGGGGCGGAACCATGCCCTGGCTGCTTCATGACATCGTGACGTCCGCGAGCATCTCCCTCCGGCAGATATTCACCGTCTCCCGCTTCAGACGGCGCGCGGGAAGGGACGAAGGGGAAGTCCGGGTCGACGGAGGCGGACGTCGCGCGCGACGACGGGGGATAGTCAGAAGCCACGCTCTCAGCTCCGTCGCGGTCCGAGCCTTCATAGTGACTGAGGCTCCGAGAGTCGAGCGAGGATGCGCGGGAGTGGTGAGACTGCCAACTAGAAGGGGAGGCGCCGCGGCTGTAGTCATCGAAGAGGCCTAGCCCATACTCGGAAGAGGCAGAAGAGGAGGAGCGGTTGCTTCTGGACGGTGGTCCATCGCCGGGGAAGGGCTGAAAGGGGGCCGTCAAGGGCACCTGACGCATCCTGGAGGCAGCGATGCCTGGAACCGTAACAGAAGGTGCCGCATGAGCTGCCTCTCCTTGTTGCGTCGCCGGCATGGGCTGCCCCGCAGCCTCTGCGTCATCAGGGTGCTTGCTCTTCATGTGTATCGACAACTCGTTGACTGTGTCGAACTTCCCGCCGCAGATCTTGCACGGGATCGACTCGACGAGATGATCCCAAAAGTGGTTGACCAAGACATTCCACTCCGTGGCCCCATGAAAGCAAGAGATGGTGCTGTGTTCCGCGTACAGGCAAGGATGATGGAGATGGTGTGCAGTCCTGCTGGTGTGGGCATTAGTACACGAGTCGCTCGGCCCTGGGCATTACTTACGTGCCGGGTGTAGGCTTATGGGTCTTGAGATGTTCATGCACCCGGATTGGATCCGCGTGCTTGAAAATGCATACAGGACAGTGAAGACATCCCTCCTCGTCTGGCTAGATGATGCATCCCTATATCAGTATACGAATCATATGCAAGAATTACTAGGCTCGCCTCGTCCCGTACAATCTGGTCTACTATTCTCTTTCTTCGCGCCATGGGTGTCGGTCAACTACGCTGTTTCCACTGTCGCGACGTTTGGTAGAAGGTAACACGGTGGACGTGGAAAGGGTTGTGATATCACGACCCTCCGTGTGCACAAGGCTTATATCGCCTGCGCGGTGAGCCACTGGCCCATCTTGGCCACAAAGAACCGACGTGAGCCACTGCGAGGCGTGAAGATACTGGGCTGTGAACGCCAGAGGTAAAAGCCCCCACTCAACTGCAAACCACAAAGGGGTCTGCGGTGTAGCGCAGCGCGCCACTCCATGCGCAAGGCGCGTTGAGACTACTCCGTACGCGTCCGCCTCGCGGACACCGGTCGAAGCGAGGCTGGCGCGTTGCCGAGAAGCTTTGAGTACGAGTGGCAGAACAGCGCGGATATGATGTACCTCAGTATGGGTCGCAGCTGATAGGTTAACCACGAGGACGACGACGTACCTCGCTGTCCACAGTTCCATCCACTCGAACGAGGGACACACAATGAAGAAAGGCTCGCTACATTCGTTGGGTATGCATACATATACAGCATTAGGGCGAATGCAACGAGACACGGCAGGCCCATGGTCTACGTAGGAGCAGGGCGGATTAGATATTGGGATGAAAGAAGCGATAAATGGGGTGCATGCATGGTGTTACACGAGCAGATGTCCAAGAAGGGTAGTGGTACAGAAGTAGGATCATATCACGGAGAACCCGCCAAAGTCGAGAAAGCCCTCGTCAATCGACATCTTGCGCACGACGAGCGCCTCGACGATCAGCCGTGGCTCTTTCGCGTCGAAGGGCGGCGAGTCGGGCAGCGACAAATCGGTGAGCGCAGGCGTCGGCGGCTCGCCGACGGGCGTCGCCTTCGCCAGCACCGGCGGCGGGGGCACGCCCTCCGCCGGATCCGCTTCAACGATGACGTCGGCCGACTCGACCGTGACGTGGAGCTTCGCGAGCCCTGCGGTCAGGTCGGCCGCGTCGTCCGCGAGCTGCGCGACGTCGACGGCCGTGGCGGGCACAGGCAGGAGCGTCTCATCCTGGGCGACGGCGGCGCCGTCCAGCACTGTGGCTGCGCCTGCACCAGCGAGTAGAGCCTTGCGCTTCTCCTCACGCCGCTTGTCGCGCGCCTGCCGCCGGAGCAGGGCCTTTGCCTCTTGTGGGTTTGGGATGCGCGACGCGTCGGTGGTGTCTGGGGCCAAGTGAACGGGCATGTTCCAGCCCACGCGTTTCTCCTTTGCAGGCTTCGCGCCCTTGCGTCCTTGCTTACCGCCGAAGACACCAGCACCTGGAGGATGAGGGGTGCGGCGACGGAAGGGGCGAGGCTTGTACACGGCTGAGATCTCGATGTCGAGGGATATGTCGGGAATGTCGGCATCAGCAGGCAGGACAGTAGTATCATTCTCCTTGTCGGCGTCGGTGGTGCCCTCTTCCTCGAACTCATGCTCGGGCTCCATAGAGAATAGCGCAAGGTCGTCGTCGAGAGGGGCGATGAAGGGAGAGGACTGCGATGAAGGACGCTCGGGGTTCGAGGAGGACTGGCGAGTATCGTAGGTCAGAAGGGGAGCCGAGCGGACGGGCGGATAGTCGGGAGTAGACAGCAAGGAAGGGCCGTCGTCGGTGTCTGTGTCGGCCTCAGTCTCGGTCTCGGTTCCAGAGGCTGTAGCTTCACCGCCACGGCCCCCGCTCCTGAAGCGCTTGTTGCTCATCTTCTCCGTCCACTTGCCCGTCTCGGGGTCGATGTATGCGCTGACTTTGTCGGCAAAGGCGACCATGGCCGACGGGACCTCGATCTCCTTGACCACGATGACCGACGCTCCAATCTCGCCGGCCATCATTTCCAAGGTCTCGAGGGACGTCTCGAGGTCCGCCCTGGACAGTCCGATTAGGGCGCCAGAGTCAGCCACCCCGAGCTCGTAGTATGCCTGGCCGCCGCCCTCAAGCAGTCGCCATTTGAGCTGCGTGACCAGTCGCGCAAAGCGTGCCGGGGATATGTCCGTGAGCTTGAGCTTGTACTCGACGTTGCCCTGTGAATTGGTAAGAAGTCAGTGATCACTGCGAGGGTTCGGGGCGTACCTCCTCCACCTCGGGCGCGAGCTTCGGAATGCCATTTCTGAGAGGCTTGTGCGCCTCGAGTGAGCCGACTTCAGATGGTGTCGAGGACATGAAGCCATCCCATGGGCTAAGAGCGCGTAGACACTCCTCGTCGTCTCCAAACATTTCGTCTCCGTTACAATTGTTGTGTGTGAGTTTGTCGAGGATATAGAGATATGTGCGGAAAGGTTAGACGGCTATTCGAGGGATCATCGTCGGTCTGAGAAACGTTGGTGGTAGTGCAGAGGAAGAAGGCTGAGGCTGCCTGACTCGAGGACCTCCGGAGAGGACTACCGCGTCATGTGACTTGCTGTCCAAATGCGGCAGGTGGTTCGCACAGTCGACCTATGGCGTCCAGCGGAGGCATGCCCTTCACCTTCGCCCACCACGACCACTTGTCTCGTGCTCACCGCGCTCAACGATGCCGCCCCCTCTCGTCTCGACGGTGAGCATACAGAGGCTGCAACTTCAGTGAACCGAACTCAATATCCCGGTAGACAACCCTCAAACGTATCCACCGCGAGATCGCCGACGTGAAGAAGGAGGACCTGGGCAACATCACCCTCTGCCCAACCAACGACAATCTGTTTCAGTGGAAGGCCACCATACCTGGTCCGGAGGGCAGCGTATACGAAGGGGGCGTGTTTAACGTGGACATCACATTAGGTCACGACTACCCGTATGTCATACCCATCCGCTGCTTTACTGCCCGCTAACGCCGTCGGTAGTTTCTCTGCGCCACATATGACTTTCAAGACTCGGTCCGTTCAAGCGCATCCAATTACATATCCCCTTTTCTTACAGTTCCGTTGTTGCAGGATCTACCATATGAACATCAACGAACGCGGAGGCATCTGTATCGACATCCTGAAGCACAACTGGTCACCCGCACTCTCACTCTTTAAAGTGATACTATCGCTGTCGTCACTGCTGACAGATCCAAATCCTCGTGCGTGCGTTCTGGCTAGCTGCCAGAGCTTCGCTGACTGTGACTTGGCTTCCAGGAGATCCGCTAGGTGAGCTTCGTAGTCCTAGCCACCGCAGCGTGTGCTCACTCTGTGTAGTTCCCTCTATCGCCACCGAGTACGTACGAAACCGCGAGCAACATGACCGTACAGCCCGACAATGGACACAACTCTACGCGCGCCCGCCACCACCCGCCTCTGCAGCGGTACCGAACTCGCGAGCGAAGGGCAAGGCGCGCGCGCCTGCGACGCCGACCGTCCTCTCCGCCCCGTCTAGTGCGCGTGCGACACCGCGCGCAACGCCAGGCGCGTCAAGACAGGACGAGCCGATCGTCATCGAAGACTCAGACAACGAGTCCGGGACGCCGCTCCGGGCGACCGCGAAACGCAAACGCGCTGCGGAAGAATCGGAGACGACCCCGGACGCAAGTCCGCGGGCGAACCGACGACGGACGGGGCGAGGGTCTGCAGCTCCGGCGCCCCCAGACTCAGAGGTTATCGTCATCGAGGACTAGATGCCGGCCGGCGTTGCGTTCATTTCACGTCTCGTCTCCCCAGCCACTTCCCCCATCCCACACACTTTGTACACTGAGCATTAACTTTATTCTAGCAAGAGGAGATGTACGTTAATGGACGACTGGTAATGGAATTCAACCGCAGCTGCGCGTCTGCCGTGAGCGCGCACACGACCTTGGATGCCCTGCCACCAATATCGTCGTGGATGGCTCTGTGTGAAGGGTTTTGTATATTTTGGACCTCCTGCAGACGAAATGGTTCAGGCGGGCTGAGTATCAGCAGGGCTCTGCTCACACGCATGCCTTAGTCCGCTTTTCCTATCCTATCATGCAGATTTCTGCATAATTCTCACTAACACTATGAACTCTTTATGTACAGTACCGTACTCTGCTCGCACAAACTCCGGGACCTCACCTCTACCTAGAGCTACCATAGGTAGTTTAGCATACAACCTTTCGGCCAGCATCACCTCTGAGCTGCTCTCTAGCTTATCGACATCACGCGCAAGTCCAGCCGTCCAAGGTTGTGCAACATCGGGAACATCTTCGGCACCAGCGTACTCGCATGCGCATCTGCTCGCGCCTCGCACTCGACGACCACCGCCTCAAGGCCGCACCGCTCGACAGTATCGACGAGCTGGCGATCGACCTCGTCGAGCCGAGGTCGCAGCGCGGCCATCCACGACTGTGGGACGCGGGCCTGCCGCTTGCGCCCCGCGGCCGTGGTGGTCTTCGCGGAAAACGGGTCCGATGGCGGGTTGAGCGCGAGGCGGAGCCGGAGCGTGCTGAGATGTGGGTGCGCCGCGCGCGAGAGCTGCGGCAGCGGGTAGGAGCGCAGGACGTGCTCCAAGGCGCGAGAGCTGCGGCAGCGGGTAGGAGCGCAGGACGTGCTCCAAGGCGCGGTCGCTGCTGTGGATGCTTCTGGGGAGCACGATGCCGAGCGTGAGCGTGCGCAGCTGCGCGAACGCGGAGACGTCGAGGACGGCGGTCCCGCCTGCGCGCCCCGTGGGGTCAATATCGAGCGAACCGGCAGAGAAAGAGGTGCTCACAGGCTATTTGGGCACGCTGAAGGCGGATCGTCCGGTGCTCGAGCTGCGGTGCGACGAGTGCGATGAAGCGCGGTGCCTTCAGCAGCAGGTCGGGCCCGTCGATACCCGGCCTCGCGACGACGACCTCGAGGGCGCGCAGGTGCTCGAGGCTCTTCGTGTTGCGCAGCGCAGTGAGAACGCTGGGTCCGCTGCCTGCGCGTTCGACGACCAGCCGGTCCACGGCGAGGTCGCAGGGCGGATCATCTCGGTCCAGGTCAGGGATCATCTTAAAACTGCGATTCCAGCCGCTCGAAATGTGCAGCGTGTCTGCCCGAGAGAAGAGCCCGGACTGGAGCATCGCTTCCGTGTCGTCCTCGACGACTTGTTTCTGCTGGTCAGAGCTGTACTCGACCTTGAGCTCTGCCAACGCGAAGCGCCGCGCCGGGGCGTCAATGGTACAGTCGGGGTTGCGCGCAAGGTAGACGTTGCGCAGGTGCAGCCTCGCGAGCTGCGGCATGCGCCCGAGGACGGCTGCGACGTCATGCACGCAAACTTGCTCGAGAAGGCTGAGATCGGATTCGTGTGGGAAGGCGAGACGCAGGGAGTGGATGGCGGCCGCAGCGGCAGGCTGGTCTAGCAGAAAGCGGTCGAAGTCGGCGAGGGGCTTGCGCTCCTTCCGCGCGTGCGGCGCGCGCACGACGAAGGCGACGTCCCGGAAAACATGTGCACGCGCTACGGTGTGCCAATTGCGGCAGGCGACGCTGCATGCGAGGAGGTCGCGCTTGGGTGACGTGGACAATGAGTCCTCGACGGACGACTTCTGCGCCTGTCCGCGCCTTCCCGTGCTAGTTGTTTTGGCACCCATAATTGCGTGCTCGTCTGGATGGAGGTATCCGAGCAGGTTGTCTACGAGTTCAAAGGGTAAGTTTGGTGTGGGCCTCGGAGCCTTGAGATTTCTCGTAGGCACGACGGTCGCGAGCCGTCGACTGAGGTGTTCGCGCAGCGGCATTACCATATCTGAGACGTCGTCAGTGGATAAACCGGGGCAGAATACAGTCTAGCAACATACGAATGTCAATTGGATGCGTGTATGCTGAAGAAGGAAAGACCAGGAGGCGACCCTTGGATTGCAATTAGGCGTGCGGTCACCTTAACCTTAACTTAGGAGCGATATTCAAAGAGAAATATTGATTCCGAGAACGTGTCCGTTCTGCCTGAACTACCCTCGGAAAGCGGAGTCGTAGAGTAGGGTATGACAGCGAAGACATAACGTCTGGCAGTCGTGGGTCTGCATCTAGTACGCGGGGAGAGGAGCATCGGTATTTAGCCAGACTATATCATGTCGGAAAACCTGAGCGCGCCTCGCGACGAATCCATCTCGAGCGCTTCTCGCACGTGCCTCATGGGGCGCTCGGGAGATCATCGGGAGGTCTGGAGTTCCCTCAAGGCTTATCGCGACTGATAAGATAACTCGCGAGGACGTCGTGAGATGCTCGCGAGAATACCTTCCTAATGCGGAGGCAATCTCGCATGGACTTCCGCACGCACTGGCCCCGAGACTGGTTCGTATCTGCCCTCATCGCTTTCCCCCTCACTCGGAAACCACAGCTCTACGCTGGGCCCCATCTGCTGGCCTCAGACCGCCAGTTACTTCGTCCTCCGGTATGTCGGATAGGCTGCTATGGCCGGCATGGGTTGTACTGACGAAGCCCCGTGTAGATATCGCGGCCTCTTTCCCCCTCTGCCAACATGTCGAAGAAACGAGGCTCGCGGAGCGCACCTAGGCAATGTGATGTGTGTCAGCAATGGATTTCGGAAGGAGGGTTTGCGTCTCATCTCGCAAGCTGCGTCCGCAAGCAACGCGATGCTATGCGAGATCGCAGAGCCCTCGAGGGTATCTCGCGGAAAAATAAGAACAGTGCGTGTGTTATCACCTCGCTGTTGTACTGCCTGCTAACTCCCGACGCCTAGAACGGCGCAAGCAGACGCATCCCACTAACGTCGACGACGACGCTATGTCCGAAACCCCAAGCGCAGGCCCCTCCGGAGGTGAGTAACAATGTAAATAAGCGGCTTATCGTACTCTGATGCTATGCTATCGGCGCATTAGTACGTACAGAAGACGACCTCGATATCCCTCCCCCATCCACCGCCGCACCGTCCCCTCCTCCAACACCCTCATCCGATGCCCGTGGCACGCGCGCAGCTACGCCTGCAGAGCCGCCTGAGGTCGGCGGATCTTCTCTCAAACGGCCATACCGTAGCCGCTCGCCTACACCGCCCGAACTCTCCCTCGAGCCAGACGCGGCGGCAGCTGGAACCGCTGCACAGCTGTTGCTGCTGGCAGATACCTCCGTCCTGCCGAGGCATGCAGCTTATGACGCCCTGCGCTCTCCGAACCCATTCTCGCCGCTCGGCACAGACGAACCGCCAGTAGAGCCGCGTCCACCCTTTGGCTCTGATGAGCTGACAGTCCCCTCGCAGGTGGCCGAGCCACTGGCGCTGCCACACACCGTCGACAGGCCGCCGCCATCCCCTGCGCCGTCTGCTCTAGGTCAGCCGCCCTCGTCGACGCTGCCTGGTCCGGATGCGCCGCCTATGCCGCCGACATGGCACAGCGGCGACATGCCACCCTCGTCGACGCTACCTGGTCCGCATGCGCCGCCAATCTTTGGCGCCGATATGCAGGCTGTGCCACCGCGTTTTGCTGCTGTTGCGCAGCCAGCACCACCCCCGGCATCCGACGCGACCGCGCCACCTCCCGCACCAGGCACTGCAGAAGAGCCGCAAGCGCCGCCCAACGTCGATGACAACGAGGAGGAGGACGACGAGCCTGGCGACGTGACGCAGCGTCCACGCAAGGTCGACGATATCAAGATCGAGTATCACCCCTTGAGCGGGCGCGGGAGCCAGATCTATCGGTTCGTTCACTTTAAGCGTGAGCAGCCGCTGCGCGTGGATATACCCGACGACTTCGACGAGTGCTTTTCCCCATTCAACTCTCTTGACGACTATAGGTTCGCAGAGGTCGCGCTCGACGCGGGCTTGAAGGAGGAACAGGTGAACGTCTTACTGGACATCATTGCCAAGATTCGCAACGGCGAGTCCAAGTTTTCATTGACGAGTTGCGCGGAGATGAATGCTGCCTGGGCAAAGGCAGCAGTCTACCATCCGTCGGTACGACCTTTGTATTCTACACATAAACCATGTATTTAATTCATCGGAATCACACCCTAGTTCGAAAAGCATACTGTGACTGAGGACTACAGAGGTAGTCCAATGTCCTACGACATGCACGTCCGGAACCTCTGGGATTGGGTGCAGTCCGTCGTCCGAGAGCCGCGTCTCGGTCCGCACTTCCAGTGGGACGCCATCCGAATGTCGAAGTGGGACGGGAGCGACTGGCTTCCCTATGTTGAGGATCCCATTACGGGCAGCAGTATGTGGGACGCCCAGGTATGTCTTTCGTCTAGTATCTTGTGGCACGTCTAAGAGTTGTTTACCAGAGTGCTCTGCATGATGACCCGACGGCAAAGCCGTTGGGCATTATTCTCTTTGCTGACAAATCCAAAATCTCGAGCTTTGGTACTTTAGAAGGCTACCCAGTCATCGCACGTATTGCAAACATCGATAGCACTATTCGAAATGGCCAAGGCTTTGGTGGAGCATGCGTTGTGGGCTTTCTACCTCTTGTAAGATCTGCTCTATTGCACGCTGGTACAGGGCGCTATAAAGTATACATAATCACAGATGAAGGACACCCCAGCACAGCGCAAAATCAAGGACTGGGTTGACTTCACGAAGGTCATTTGGCACAAGGGCTTTGAGAAGATCCTGGAGAGTATTGCTCTGCTATCAAGAGTGGGCTTCCCCGTCCAGTGCGGGGATGGGATTGAGCGTATCCTGTACCCGTTCATCCACATTCTATCGGCTGACTACGAGGAGCAGTATGTATATCAAGTAGTTCTTGCGCCTGTGTACTGACACATTCCTCAGGTGTGTTATGGCACTAATCCGTGGTACTCGAGGCCAATGCCCCTGCCCAGTTTGCCTCATACCTCGTGATCAGCTGGGAAATGTTCGAGCCACGCCATTTCATCCAGAGCGAACATCATCCCACACTCAAGAAATGCTAGGCAGAGTGTACGCAAATAAGACTCTAAGAGAGAAAGCTCTAGCCGGCGAGGGCTTGCGTCCAGTGGCGGTAAGTCCATATTTCCCTAAGATTTTGTACGCTAATCATTTAATCTGGGAAAGAATGTCTTTTGGCTCATGGGCAACACCTGCATCTATAAGGCGCTCTCTTTTGACCGACTTCATGCATACCACCTTGGTCTATTTGGCCACCACCTTTGGGAACGCTTCAAGTTGATCTGCAATGGAGCAGGGTTTGGACGAGACAGTCGGCAATTGATTGATAACGGGTGAGTGATGCGTTTCTCTGGACAGCATGTGAGGTTTTGACTATGCAATCAGAGCAAAGATGATGCCTAGATGGAAGGATATGAATCATTTTGATTCCATCCTGCTTATCTCTTTCACTGACGGGACCAAATACAAGGACCTATCAAAGGTGTGTATCTATCGTTTTATAAGCAGCCCTTTTACTTAGTAAAATACAGGTTCTCATATACGCCTCGTGCAATGTCATGACAAAGGCGAAGTCACCGGCAGGATATTCACTTCTCCGTGCCATTCGGAAGTATTTGGAGTGCGACATGTACATGGGGTTTGAGGTGCACACGGAAGAGACCTTGCAAGCGCTTGACAGATCCATTGAAGAGTTTGGAGACCTTGTCGAGGTTTGTGAGATTTGCAGCGTATAGATATTTATCCTATTGATTAAAATCTATCCAGGAGCACGAAGAGCTTTATGAGCTTATTCGTCCTTCAAAGGTCGCAAAGAAGGACTGGAATTTTCCGAAGATGCACACTCCCACGCATAGCCCGCGTGATATTCGTGCCAAGGGTGCTATACAGCACATGAGTACCCGGATAAACGAAACTCTGCATGGTCCAATTCGTGACTGGGCAAAGAATCGAACCAATAATAAGGACATCTTCGATCAGGTACTGCAGGTTTATTTCTATCAAACACCTTTTCTTACCCTTGTGCAGATCACGAAGATCGACCACCAGTTTCTGTGCAGCAAAGCCATCCGTGCAAGGATAGATGAGCACATGAAGCACATTGCGGGCACGAAGAAGTCAGAACCATCCAGCTCAAGAACTATTCATCAATTCGGAAAAGTTTACCTTGGCTCTCGGAGCAAGCTAACATTTCAGGAGGTCATGGATAGGCATCCGGAAGATGCAAGATTTTCCAGCTTCCGTCAAAAGGTCGCAACGATGATATACCAGCTTCGAGCTCGAGGCGAGGTTCCTGGTGCTGCTGGTCGTCCTGTACTGCAGCCTGAAGACGAAGTGGTAAGCCTCTGCATTCAGGCACATACACATTGCTCTGACATATTTTTCGTTGCAGCTTTTGGAGTGCTGTCTCCTCGAAATTGATTTCGAGTCGCTTATCACCTGGCGGCTGGATACAGATCTGCTTCGTTGCAATCCGTCCTACCACAAGGCCCCTCGCCATGACAGCATCCTTTTCCTCGATTTCCTCGACGTATACTCGTACGCCAAACTCGTCTTCACCTTCGAATGTGTACTGCCAAGCGGAGAAAGGCACGCTTTTGCTCTAGTGCACCCCATGCTGCAAGTCGAGCGCGAGGAGCACGACCTCGAATTGGGCCTATTCCCGGTAAAAGAAGTACCGGAGACTCAATGCAGGGTCATACCTGTGAGGTCTATCAAGCGGGGTGTAGTTCTATATCCGGATACAGCTCGTACGGGACATTATTTCGTAGTGGATGTGCTGGACTCAGATTCGTTCCTTCGTACAAAGGATATGTTCGAGAATTACTAGTATTTTGTATCTTGTTTGATATACAAGTGTTCTAGTGCGCAATGCCTTGTCCGCCGCAAGAATTGTCGGAACACCGTTTAATGAAGCCCTGCGAGGCGTTCAGCTTTGTGGCGTCTAGCTTTGTGGCGTCAATGCATTGATTGGGAAACTGATGGCGGCAGCTGGCTGCTATCTCCCTCCTTCGAGCAAGATTGTGGGTGCTGCCCTACAGAGTCGTGCGCTGAGCTTTGCATGAGTATCTGACTAGGTGTGTACATAATCTAGAACTCACGTTTACTGATACGCTTTGAGTCTAGATATCAGGCCAAGGTCTACACGCGCAGTTCCACGTTCAGTACGCTAGTCAAGGTCGGCGCGCACTTCATTCAACATGTCGTGCGGCGCGCGCGCTGGCCAATCACTGCGCGCACTTCGTTCAGCATGTCGTGCGCGCGCGCCGGCCAAAATCTGCGCGCAGTCCGTTTAACACACTGTGCGCGCGCGCGCCGGTCAAGGTCCGCACGCAGTCCGTTCAACATGTCGTGCGCGCGCGCGCTGGCCTCAAGGTCTGCGCGCACTTCGTTCAACACGTCGTGCGCCCACGCGTTGGCCAAGGCCTGCGCACAGTCCGTTCAACGCGCCGTGCGCGCGCGCGCTGGCCAAGGCCCGCGCGTAGCGTTTCAACGGTCCCCGCGCACTTCGTTCAACACGTCGTGCGCGCGCGCGCACTGGCCAAGGTCTGCGCGCCGTCCTTTCAACACGCCGTGCTGTCGTCGCGTAGTCTATTCGGCGCGTGCGCGCGCACGCTGGCCAAAGTCCGCACGCACGTCGTTCCACGCACGCTGGCCAAAGTCCGCGCGCACGTCATTCCACGCACGCCAGCCAAGGTCTACGCAAACTTCGCTCAACATGCCGCGCGCGCGCTGGCCAAAATCTGCGCGCAATTCGTCCAACACGCTGTGCGTCCGCCCGCGCTGGTCAAGGTCCTCGCGCGGTCCGTTCAACATGCCGCGCGCCCGCGCGCTGGCCAAGGTCTGCGCGCAGTCCGTTCAACACGCCGTGCGCCCGCGCGCGCCGGTCAAAGTCCGCACGCAGTCCGCTCAACATGCCGTGCGCCCCCGCGCTGGCCAAGGTCTGCGCGCGATCCGTTCAAAACGCCGTGCGGCCCCGCGCGCTGGCCAAGGTCCGCGCATAGCGTTTCAACGGTCCCCGCCGAGCGGAGGCCTGAAAAGGCGTTCTCATGTAGGTTCGAAGCTGTTGAGGCACACTCACACGGGAGCCGAAGGGTACAGCTTGATGCTAGAGCAATGTGCTGTACAAAGGGTATGCACCTATGGCTCTGCTAGGAAAATCAAGCGCCGCCGGGCCTTCACGTTACGGCGAGACGGATAGGGGACTGGTGAGTAGGCCAACGAGGTGGGTAGGTGACGTTGACTGAGCGAGAGTGGCGGCGGGAGGGGTAGACGGATGTTGCGGCGCGATGTCTAGGGGCGCACCACCCCGCGCGAATATCCGTAGGGCGGGTCGGCCCAGCGGAAAACGCGACGGAGAGGACGGCGGGAGCTTGCGGCGCGATGTTCAAGAGCGCACCACCCCGCGCGAATATCCGTAGGGCGGGTCGGCCCAGCGGAAAACACGACGAGGAGGGCGGCGCGAGCGTGCGGCGCGATGTCCAGGGGCGCGCCACCCCGCACGCATATCCGTAGGGCGGGTCGGCCCAGCGGAAAACGCGACGGAGAGGACGGCGGGAGCTTGCGGCGCGATGTTCAAGAGCGCACCACCCCGCGCGAATATCCGTAGGGCGGGTCGGCCCAGCGGAAAAC
>BPQB01000139.1:0-46281 GCA_019973155.2 Phanerochaete sordida
TATACAGTACCAAGCCACAGTGCACGTGTACAGCCGGGTACAGCCAGTCAGTGCCGAACGCTGCCACGTATAGCCTCGGACATAGCCTGCAGAAGAGAAGATCGGAAATGAAAAGAAGTTCATGACAGTGGGAGTCTGCCTGGGGGCCAGGCAGATGGTCATTAGAGGGAGACGGTTGAGAGTGGGGAGCAAATGGAGACGGGGACGGCGGGATTGGAGAGGAGTCCGGGTACCAGAGTTCTTGACCAGGCTCAAGATCGTCAAGCTCTGCATCTTCGCGAGTGTGGCGTTCGGATACAGCGGCCTGCAAGGCACCGGAGATGTCGCAGCCATCCAACAGGATAACTACTTCGTCAACAGTGCCTTCCGCTGCTTGTAGTGTAGCAGGTTGCTCGGCCTAGAAACGAAGTACGGTCAGAAAGTTCAGAGACGCAAGCAGGGACACGTACGTCAGGGATGGCCGTTTGGTTTTGCGCGGCGGTCATTCGACGTGTTAGCGGGGCCATTTAGAGTGGGTTGCAGGATGTGCGATGGGGGACAAGGTGTAATGATGAAGGTTAGGACGTAGCTGCTTAAATACTAAGTGGAACGTACCTTGGTCAGTGCACCGGGTGGCCAATGATCGGAGAAACCGAGTGGCCAGCCAAAGACCTCCCCCAGAACCGGTGTGGCGCGGCCCAGGAGTTCTTGTTAGCTACCATCATGTCACCTGCATCTCCACAGCCTGCGTCACCGTTGGGCTGATAGGTTCTGCGGCGCGCCACTCGCCCGTGTTCACCTTCGCGCGCTGCGGCGCCGCTGGACTGACAAGTCCTACGGCCACCGGCGCGCGCCGTCCTCGCCTCCGCGCGCTGCGCCGCCGCCGGACCGACCAGTCCTACGGCGTGCGCGGCCACCGCGTCCTCACTACCGCGCGCTGCGCCGCCGCTGGACTGACAAGTCCTACGGCGTGCGCGGCCACCGCGTCCTCGCCACCGCGCGCTGCGCCGCCGCTGGACTGACAAGTCCTACGGCGCGTGCAACTCGTCTGCCCTCACCGCCGCGCGCTGCGCCGCCGCTGGACTGACAAGTCCTACGGCGCGCGCAGCTCGTCTGCCCTCGCCTCTGCGCGCTGCGCTGCCGCTGGACTAACAAGTCCTACGGCGTGCGCGGCCGCCGTGTTCTCGTCACCGCGCGCCGCGCCGCCGCTGGACCGACTAGTCCTACGGCGTGCGTGGCCGCTGCATCCTCGCCACCGCGCGCTGCGCCGCCGCTGGACTGACGAGTCCTACGGCGCGCGCAGCTCGTCTGCCCTCGCCTCCGCGCGCTGCGCTGCCGCTGGACCGACCAGTCCTACGGCGTGCGTGGCCGCTGCATCCTCGCCACCGCGCGCTGCGCCGCCGCTGGACTGACGAGTCCTACGGTGCGCGCAGCTCGTCTGCCCTCGCCTCCGCGCGCTGCGCTGCCGCTGGACTAACAAGTCCTACGGCGTGCGCGGCCGCCGTGTTCTCGTCACCGCGCGCCGCGCCGCCGCTGGACCGACCAGTCCTACGGCGTGCGCGGCCGCCGCGTTCTCGTCATCGCGCGCCGCGCCGCCGCTGGACCGACTAGTCCTACGGCGCGCGCAGCTCGTCTGCCCTCGCCTCCGCGCGCTGCGCCGCCGCTGGACTGACAAGTCCTACGGCCACCGGCGCGCGCCGTCCTCGCCTCCGCGCGCTGCGCCGCCGCCGGACTGACAAGTCCTACGGCGCGCGCAGCTCGTCTGCCCTCGCCTCCGCGCGCTGCGCCGCCGCTGGACCGACCAGTCCTACGGCGTGCGCGGCCACCGCGTCCTCACTACCGCGCGCCGCGCCGCCGCTGGACCGACCAGGATTACGGCATGCGCGGCCACCGCGTCCTCGTCACCGCGCGCCGCGCCGCCGCTGGGCTGACCAGCCGTACGACGCGCGCCGCTCGCGCGCCCTCGCTACGGCATGCCGCGCCGCCGCTGGACCGACCAGTCTAACAGCGTGCGCGGCCGCCGCCTCCTCGCCACCGCGCGCCGCCGCCGCGTTCACCGCGCCGCCGCTGGACCGACCAGTCCTACGGCGTGCGCAGCCGCCGCGTTCTCGTCACCGCGCGCCGCGCCGCCGCTGGGCTGACCAGCCGTACGACGCGCGCCGCTCGCGCACCGTCGCTACGGCATGCCGCGCCGCCGCTAGACTGACCAGTCCTACGGCGTGCGCGGCCGCCATGTCTTCGTCGCCATACGCCGCGCCGCCGCCGAGCTGACCAGTTTTACAGTACACATGTCCACCGTGACTTAGCCACCGCGAGCCTCGCGGATGCCATGATTTTCATCTTAGCCAATGTCAGGATATGTAACATGAAAACGTACTGTGAGGAGTAGTCGGCACATTCGGTGGCGGTGGTGGGGTAAGCGCAAAGTCGTCTTGCTAAATTTGGAAAGCATGGTGGTTATGGCGCCACTTGACCAGTCGATGTCTGACTTCCAGCATTGAACACGATTGATTCGGATCTACCTGTACATTACTTCAAAACCTGTTGGGATACATCGCTCGAATACGAAGAAACATGTCTGCATCAATGGTATCCACCACCACATATTCGTCCTCTTGCAGGGAGTCCTGCGCCAGCAACGCCCCACGTTCTACAGCGCGAAGAGGAATGAAAATGCACCCATCCCGTGCTTGGAGCTTAAGTCGGATGAGCTTGAAATCCATGTCGATATCTGATGGTCGTCCGGAGGTTTGGAATGGTTGGACTAGCGCCATGGGAAGCCGATGTCCGTCCGTGGAGCAGATGAATATGCAGACCAGCTGTGCAAACACGTACACCCCTGGTGTGTCTTGGAACAGGACTGTGTCGTAGCGGGGATGTTCATGGAAGTCCGGGCTGCAGCGAAGCAGGTCTTCCGTAATTTCCCATGTCACTGTGGACTGGTACTGCACCTCGAGGAGCCGACAGGGTACCAACTACGAAATGACATCAGCAAGAAAATATAGACAACAATTTGAACGGACCGTCTTATGTTTGTCCAGGGTAACAGTGTACTTGTAATCTTCCGGCTCGTGTTCCCACTCTGAATCCTTGCGATTGTCTGGAACATTGAGGAAGATGCGTAGAAATTTGTTAAGCCGGATTCGGAACTTGTCGTAGGCTGGGTCGTCTGTGTGCGCCTTCTCAAAGCCGTCGTAGGTAAGGGCAGATTCCCTTGCACCGAGGTAGATCTGCTCCCATCGGTAAGCCTCCTTGCCTTTCGGCTTACCCTCTGGCTTGTTCTCTGCTTGGGACTTGGCCTTGCTTGCCTTCGCTAGCTCTTTGCGACGGGCCTTCATCATCTTCTCCCAGGAATGAATGCTCTCACGGATGGCGGCTGCCGCAAAAAATGTCTCGTCCCACTTTGCGAGCTAGAAATGCGGTGACATTGAGTACCACGAAGATACTGAGATCCATAACTTACCTGTTGCATCACCTTCTTGAAATTGGTGCGGTTGAGATATCTCTTGCGCATAGGACCATGGAACTTCTCTGATTGCTTCGTGGTCATGCTGACCAGAGTGCCCTTCAGTCGAACGTCTCGAGGTATGTGCTTTTGCAGGTGGACTTTGATGACGTTCCAGTCCTTGGGCTTCAGATCGGTCTCCGCGAACTGCTCATATTCCTTCAAACGGTATTAATATTGGCGTATTAGTGTACAAATTATGCCATACCTCAAGGATGGTCCCAAAATCCAGGATAGCGTCCTCGAGCATTTTGAGAGTGGCTTCTGTATGAACTTCCAGCCCACCGAGAGTCTTGCAGAAGGTGTAGTTCCTGATGAGCCGCATCAAAGTATATTCACGTAGGCACTCGTCCTTAGGAAAGACGTTGTAGCACCCGTGAACAATGACCTATCAAGGGTGAGCGGGATCGGTAGAAATAGGGCTACAATGTCATACCTTGGCAAGATCATCATACTTTGATCCATCCGTGAACGAGATCTGAGTAAATCCGCGGTCGAAGTGAGTGAGATTCCGCCAACTAGGGATTTTCATGACCCTGTATAACGCCAAGAATCGAAGAATTGTTGTCAGCTCGTGGTACAGGATGTGTACCATATAAATGAAACGTACCCTTCGTCAAGCAGAATATTGAATGCCCGGCCGTCCGCAGTCCAGTCCTTCATCCGAGTTTTGAGCTCCTTGAGGCAGTGGTATCCGAAGACGCCGTTGCCAAAGTAATGCAGCTCATCGAAGGAGCTGGCCTTGAATGGATCTGTACGAGGCCACAGCCACATGACACTCTGCACCAAGGTGAGAACTGCGGAAGAAAAATCTACTAGTGTAATATTTACTGGCAAAGGTCGAATCCCAAGATCTCTACTGGCCTCCTCTTGCTGACCTGCGGTGCGTCCTTGAAGTGCTGCCTTGCACTCGTCCACGGTTCGAATATCGTAGTCATTTGATAGGTCCTTAAGCTCTTCGTGGGGTACATGGCAAACCGGGCATGGGTAGTTGCAGTTGTTGCCGCGGTTGAGAGTCATCATCGCCCTAAAAGTGGTAGGAGTCAAATAAAATATCAGACATCATTAAACAAGATCCTACTGCTCCTCGTAGTCGCCCGCAAAGATATTCATGAAGGTGTAGAAACACCGATCGATTCCATCTCCACAGTGGACCGCCATTCCCAAGTCCAGGTCAGCATCTGAGATGAGTGGTTGAATGATGCGTTTGACCGCTTCATGCCAGACTCGACGTTTGTGGTTTGCCCAGGACGTTGTCCCTGCAAAGCCCGCCGGATCTCCAGGCTATAGGAGACAGATCGAATGTGAGAACAACTTCTAGACACTTAAGAGGCTTACGTCTGGTAAAAAGCCTACAACATGGCCTCCTCCCAGCCCGACACCATGCCGCACATCGGCGTCCAAATTAGTAATCCGCATTACCACCGGATATCCTTTCTGTGTGCCGAAAGTTGACAGCTTATTCTTGTCAGCGTAGATGTAGATCCCCAGCGGCGTTCCGTCCTCCGGAATCTGTGACTACAGAAAGCCAAATTCGCACATAAGCAGATAGAGATTGAAAGCACAAGTCACCTGGACGTCCCACATATACGAGCCCGTAACGGGCTCTGAATCCCAGAACTGCTCCCATTTCTCGCCGTCCCACTTGGACATCCGCCGAGCATCCCACTGGAAATGTGGGGCCAGCTTTCGGTCTTCGAGCATGGTCTTGACGAGATCTTCGGTATCTCGAGCCCACACCTCGTAGCTCCGAGGCTTCCCTTTGTGAGGAACTTCTATGTCGTGCTTCTTGAACTGGAACATAGTCGGTCCAATTATTTAATAAAATGTAGAAAATACAATTAAACACTACATACTCCAGGGTAGCAGGAGCGCGCAAGTTCCCATGCAGCGTCTACATCCCGAGGAGCCTTGAAGGTAAAATCAGACTGGCCGCCAACCATCCTATGCATGATGTCCAGGACCACGGCTACTTGCTCGGATTTCATACCACTCTGAAGGACGGCGTTCGCAAACTCGTAATCGTCCCGGGAGTTGAACGGCCTCCAGGGCTCTTTGTCCTCCAGCTGGACGGTGGGCCGCTCCTTCGTCCAGTTCTCGAAGTGGTAGGTACTGGTTCCTCGACCGCTATTTGGGTGGTATTCGACCTTGATGTCGTTCTTCTTCCGCTCTTCTCCCTCGGGCACCGGATCGGGGACTGGTCTAGTTTCTCCAGGCGGGAGCTCCGGCAACGTGTGCCCCTCGCCTTCCGCACCGACAGGAGATGTGCGCGGTCCTAGTGACGTGGTAAGGCGGGAGGGACTCATGACGAACACTCCAGTAGGTACGCACCATGGGAAGCGGAACGCTCCTCCGCAGAAGAACTCGCTGAGGAAGCGGAACGCTCCTCCGCCGAGGAGCTCGCTGAGGAAGCGTTGCCCTTGTGTGGTTCCCACGCGTCCTGAGGCGCTGTGACAACCGACCCGTGAGAAGGAGAGAGGCGGACACTGAGAATAAGAAGGTACATACCCTCAACAAGCGTCTCGACAGGCTGCTCCGGGGGCTGGACAGGAGTTGCAGGTGCCTTTTGTTGGGCTGGGTATTGTGAGCAATGTACTAGTACTGGACCAGCTAGCCACGCACCTTTCCTGATCTTCCGTAACGCCTTTTGGTCGTTGACCATCCTCGCTGCCTTGGCTTGGCAGGCTTCTACATGTTGAGGCCACCCTCGGCTGTCCTTAAACACCTTGGGGCAGGTAGGACACTTGCGAACCTCCGTATGCTTGTGCTGCCCTCGCCGTAACATTGTGACTGCTCGTCGACGGACTGGTGATGAATAGTCATGACATCCAAACTAAGGTTTGCCTTACCTGAACTCCTACAGCTCACGAAACGGGTAGAAACCAGTTGGTATGGGAGGGGGAAAGTAGTTATATGACAGCGCAAGCAAGTATGTACAGGAAGGGAGAGGGGGAAAGATAGCAGAGACGGTGAGAGATGGAAGTGCTGTCCGCGCAGGGACACGCCGCGGGAGCAATACTCCAGATAAAGCAAGATGCTGATAACCTGTATCTTGATCGCTCTTGACCGGTTCGTGAGCGATCAGACCGATCCTGAGAGCTTCTTGAGCGCTTTGATGAGCGCTCCTTGAGCGCTATCTATCATGAGCGTCATAGAATTTTTCCGACATTAGCTTAGGGACGAAGTGGCGTTCACTGTGGTCACTGTCGACCTCCACTATGCCTTCCTCCCGCATGTTCTCTCTAAACACCACCATAGCCGTCCCGCGGCACTCCCTAAACAGTACGCGGCGTACGCCGTAGCCCTCCTTTCGCCGACGTCGCAGACCCAGACGGATGCCTTCGATGTTGTGACCGTCGGGCACCTCAACTTCGTGCAGCACGATCGTCTCGAGCTCCGGGAACACAAGCTCGACGTGTTCCTGCCCGGTACCGGTACCGAACGACAGGATGGGTAGCAAGGCCTCCGAGGCTACGAACCGGCCGGCCGCGAGGGCACGCACCTTCGGCATGCGGGTCTTGAGCGCGAGCGCGAACGTCTTACCGGTGGGCCTATGGCTCGAGCTGGAGCCGATGTAAAGCGTGCGCACTTCTGCGAGGAGCAGCGCGTTGCACATCATCATGAAGAGACTCTTGTCGTGCGTCGGGCTCGTCCGTCGGGACCGGACCGTCAGCGAGACATCCGGCTTCTTGCCCGACAGGGCCCTCGACACTGTGGGCGCCGTCGCGATGTCGTAGTCCTCCCGCCATGCACAGAACTGGTGGGCGGTCGAAGATACGGAGAGGAATGATTCGTGGGATGGTCCTGGTTGGCTGATACCGCCGAGCCTTTCCCCAATGACAGCGACGAGGAGCTCCAGCTGCTCTTGGCTATCGTCGATGCAGGACAGCGCCAGGTGCGCCGGCGCGGGGAAGGACATGTGCGCCAGAACGCACCAGATTGCGCTCGTTGTGCCCTGAAGACAGATGGACGAGAGCGAGGGGAACGTCCCGCAGGCATGCTTGTACACTTGAGTGGTAGGCCTTGAGACGTCCGGCAGAGTGTTGACCAGCTTAAGCTTCTGGAGATGTGGCATTTCCTTGAGCACCTGAAGTATGTGCACGATATCGACGTCTCGAAGAGCCGGCCACGGGAAGTCCAGGCTGAAGGAGAGGTGCGTCAGTGTCGGCTTGAATAAGGGCTCGGACCAAGACACGGGTGCGTTGCTGAGCTGCAAATCGACCAGGCGGGGCATATCGACGGCGTTGAAGGGCGTCAGGAAGTACTCGACCTGGAGAGGCTCAATATCGAAGTCGCTGTCATCGTCGATCTCGATGTGGAGGGAACGCAGCTTGGGCGCCGCTCGCCGCATGCCGCCGAAATCAGAGACAGACCGCGGAACGGCATAGTTGATAAGCGTGAGGTCTTGAATACGATGCATCTGCTCTTGAATCGGCTCCCAGAGCAGGTCGACCTCTGCCATCCTATGGATCTCGAGATGCAAAGGGGCTTGCTTTGAGCGCGCCAGCAACTCCGCAGTGAACTCTTCGAAGGTGACAGCAAAGGTGCTCCATAGCCTTGGGTTCTGGAGAGCAACTGTGCGCCAGTGGTGACAGACGTGGGCGATACGAATCCACGCAGGGGAAGTGTACTCGTCCTCCAACCAGCTACGAACGCCACGCTGGCTCTCGGCGATCCAGAATGCGAATACCTCCGCCAAGAGTTCGTCTGGAAAACAAGCGATAGGGATGAGGGTGTTGAGCTCTCTACCTCGTTCTGCTATTTCGTTGAAGAGCTTGTCTCTCCTGAGTTGTACCGCTGCAGATCCAGCCATGCTACGAGCAAGTCAGGGTTCAGCAACGAGGAGTAGTACCGTCAGGCTGTGCACGTACTTTCACATTCTATGCAGCGGCAAGCCGCTATGTCGTACGTTTGTGGGCGTTATGTGCGGTCTGGGATCGGGAAATGGTGGTATGGGGAAGAGGTGCGCGCGGCGCGTACCTCGCGTCTCCACAGGCGCTTGCACAGGCGTCGTCTTCAACATCATCGCAGATGATCCTGCTGAACCACAGTATCTGGCAAGGCGCGTCTTTGCAGAATGCGCCAGACAACCTGCGCGCGAAGCTTGAGCTCAACCTGCAAACCTGAGTCAACGCGGCTGCTGGCAGCTGGAATCCGTGCACGAGTCGCACCATGTTAGTACTCTTCCCCGGGTGCGTGCCCAACGCCCTATGCTACCAACAAATTCTATAGACAGCGAGGCGCTCCTCCGACGTCTCGCCGTTCAAGCACAAAGCGATGTAGAATATTGTAGCAGACGGCGCTGTATTCCAGGTCGTACATCAGATCGCCCACAACCGCGCCGCGCCCGGCAACGGCAGCCTCAGAGACCATAGTTCACCGTCATTTCATTCCCAGGTATCAACCGGAGAACTCGACTTCGTCCTTTACCTGGGTAGTCCACCGGCATACTCGATGGGACGCGTGCGACGATCATGAAGGCTTCGCGCGATGAATGACCAGGTGCGTCGCGGGATCACTCCCGCGCGAGAAAGCGACGTAGGACCTCTATCAATGCGCGAATGCCCATGCCGTTCCTAGCTTATGTTGTACAGTAGATAGTTCCATTTGTAGCGGTACCCGAAGGGAAGCAGCCAGACTAGAAAAGCACCCGACCCAGGAAGATGATACAAATACAGGTCATATACAACACTTTAATCTTCATCGGCAGAAGAAATTTCGATATCAAGAAAATCATTATCCAGGTTCAAGCCAAACCGACGCCTTTGAAGGGTTTCTGTTAAATCAGTGTCTACCTCCACTATACCGTCCTTTTCCAAGCTCTCTCTGAGCTGCAGCACGACCTTCCCGCGGCACTCCCGGAATAACACGCGGCGTACGCCATACCCCTCTGCGCGTCGCCCCTTCAGCCCGTGTCGGAAGGATCCGATGCGATGGCCCTCGGAGTCTGGTATCTGGAGTGCGTGCAGCACGATCGTATCGAGCTCGGGGAACACCGGCTCCACGAGCTCTTGGCCGCGGCCGACGCCAGTCAAAAGGAGGATCGGCAAGACGTTCGAGGCCAAGGACTGGCCCATGGCGAGGCTGTGTACCTTCGGCATGCAGAGCTTGAGTGTGGCAACGAGTGCGATGCGCTGCGGTGCAGTACGGTGGGACCCCGAGCCGACGTACAGCGTCCGCGCCTCGCGTAGCGGAAACGCGCCGCAGACGGCCAGGAACATATTCCCGTCCTGCGCCGGATGTGTTGACCCGTTGTTGACCGCCAGCTCGACATCCGGCTTCGGGCTTCCGGGCAGGTCGTTTGCTAGCGTTGCTGGCGTGGCGATATTTAAGTCCTGCCGCCATGCGCAGAAGCGTCTGTCCGTGGAAGACGCAGAGAGGAATGGTCCGGGGGACTGCCCTGGCTGGCTGGTGCCGCGCAGCTTCTCGGCGATGAGAGGGACAAGAAGCTCGAGCTGCTCGCGATGGTCGTCGGTACATGTGAGAGTAAGCCGTGTCGTTGCGGGGAAGGACATGTGCTTCAGAAGACACCAGATAGCGCTCGTAGATCCGATAAGTTTAAGATATGAAAGGGAAGGGAATGTCTCATGGAGATGCGCGTATACTCGGCTGTTGGAGTCTGGAGTATCCGGCAGAGTGTTCGCGAGCACAAGCCACTGTAGCTGCGGCATCTGCTTGAGCGCCTGGAGCACGTTCACTATATCCTGGTTTCGGAGATTGGGCCATGGGCAGGGCAGTGTGAAGAGGAGGTGAGTCAACGAGGTCTTGAATAGGGGTGAGAGCCAGGACACGGGCGTATTTTTGAAATGCAGGGTGGTCAGACAGGGTACGTGGACGTTGTCGAAGGGGGTCGAGTAGTAGTCGTCCTCAGAGGCGGCATGCCAATGAAAGCCGACGCTGTCATCATCGACAGCGATGTGAAGGCGTCGTAGTTCGGGGGCGGCTCGCATACAGTCATAATGAGAGGGGACTGTGGTGGAAGCGTAGTTGACGACTGTCATACTTTCCACGTGATGCATCTGCTCCTGAAGTGGATCCCAAAGGATGTCGACTTGCGACGTATTGTGGATCTCGAGATGTAGGGGGGCCTGCTTCGAACGCGCCAGCAGCTCTACGGCGAGCTCTTCAGTATCGATCATGAAAGTGCTCCAAAGCCGCGGTGTCTGAAGGGCGACGGTCCGCCAGTGATGGCAGACGTGAGCAATGCGAATCCATGCGTAGGAAGGATAGATATCCTCCCAGAGTAGATCCAGTTCTTCCGCGCTGTCAGTTGAAGGAGCGTCGTGCTGACTTTGGGCAACCCAGAACGCGAACACCTCCGCCAGGAGCTCGTCAGGGAGACAAGCAATAGGCACGAGCGTGTTGATCTCCCTGCCTATCTCCGCTCTGGTATGCAAAAGTGCAGCTCTTCTAAGCTGCATCGCGGCGGACTCGTCCATGCTATAGCAAGTCAGGGGTTAGTCTGAGATGCGCAACAAGAGCGCAGCTGCGCGAACGACGCTTACGTGACTAGCTGCCTTGAGAACGCCTCACGATGCCGTGCGTCGGTGTGTGTTGTTATGTGCAAGCTTGACTGACAATGGAGGAAGACAATGGTGGTACGAAGTCAAGGTGGACGCTGCGGGGAACTTCGGCGCCTGTGCCCGTGCCCAGGGCGCTTGTCGAAATATGTGCGTGGCTGCTAGCTCCAGCTGAAACCAGTCCGATGATATTGAAGACGGGCACAGGTGCGAGCTGACACAGCACAGTAGCTCAACTCCAAGCCATACAGTGAGACTGGAGGAAGATGCACCTATACATCCTCTCCTTCACGATCTTCTTCGTCTGACGCTGGTGAAGACCGACCGGCGGGAGGCCAAGGTTGAACTCCAAAAATCTCTCCGAGCCCCTCCAATGCTTCATGCCTCATGATGTTGACAGCCTGCTTCAGCGCGACGCTGCATGATGGGCACAAGCCTTGAGGGCTCACGCTAAGATCCGCGGTCTCCTCGTCGATCCAACGGTCGAGGCGGTCGAGCGGCGCGGGCATCGCGAAGCAGTCGTTATCGATAGCGTCGGTGAGCATATTGCGGGTGGTAGGAGTGCAAAATGCGGGAGCCATACAGTCGGTGTCGCGCGGGAACGTGCTCGGGTAGGCGTGCAGCATCGCGATGCAGCTCATCACGCGCGTGTTGGCCTCGCAGAGCCGTCTGCTCGCGACCGCGATAAGGCGCAGATCGTCCAACGGGAGCTGTACGTGCTCGTCACCATACCGGACGCCGTCCCAGACCATCGAGGGGTCCAGCCGGCAAATGTGGTATAAACCCATGACCCGAACCGCGGGGAAGTCGAGTCGCGTTGCGAGGTCGACGACGCCAATGAGATCCGACTGAGTGCAGTGAACGGCGCAGTCCAGGCTCTTGATGTACTTGGGCAGATCGATCCAGATGTCAGATTGCTCGAGGATAGCGGGGAACGCAAGGCTCAATCGCTCCGAGACTTCGTTCAGGATCGCGTGGACGTTGTACTTATGGGCGAGCAGGGCAATGCCACGTAGGTCAAGGAACTTTACGGGCTTGCGCCGGTCGAACAAAGACCTGTAGAAGAGTATCAGATATGATTTGTGCGTCCTATAGTGTTTGACGTACCTGTCTATGCTGTATAATACTCGTAGTAGCCGCGCAAGTTCGGCACCAGAGTCGTCTGCACGAAGGACGATGCATGCTTGGAATGAAGGCGCGTCGCCAGGGTTGGCGTCAAGTACTTCACACTCGAGAAGATCGGATATGATGGATGAATGTTGCTCCAGGACAGAACGATGAAGCCTGAAGCTGGTGTCGCGGGAGATAATAGCGACGTTCCCGTCGTCAAACCAGAGCTGCTCGTGCTTTGGAGGAAGCGGCGGGGGCTCTCGAGAAGCCTGTTCTTCTTCAATCCTTCTTTTCTTCCTGGCGTGCGACGATGACTCGCCGGTTTGAGTATCCTGAACGTGTCGCGAGTGGCTTATTATCGAAATATTAGTACGACGACTTCTCCGGTTTAACGCGAGCGGCGTTCCTCTTACTCTTTTTTCTTGTGTTCCTTCATATGTCGACTTCGGAAGCCTCAGCCGCGAGCAAGTATCGAGATGGTGGACCTCGATGGGGGTGGTTGGAATGGGCCTCGGTGGCGGTGCCCACTTGCACCGAGCCCGCGGCAGCGAAGCCGGGCGCCACCAAGCTGTATCCAAGCGCCCATCTGGACGATACTTGCAATTGCGGAGGACCGTGGAGCCCAGCAAATCATTACTGAAAGTCAGAGAGAGAAAGGCCAAAAAATCAATATGTACCAGATCCGAGAGCAGGCTGGAATGTTCAGAAATATTCGGAAAGCTCTGCCCACACGGCGCCGACCGCGGCAAAAATCCTCAGCAAACGGAACCCTTACCTCCACAATAGTCCATATGGTGGAGGAGACACTCCGCGGGCGAGATGCGTGGTGGCAGTCAGCGGATGAAGATGATGAGGGCGGACCGGACCACGTTTGAAGTCGTAAGCGCCTGCTCTCCTCGCCGATATGCGACCTTCCGCACGCCGACATCATCTCTTTCCCATACCACCATGAGCGACGTCACCTGCACACTGAAGCTTTGAGCCGGCAAAACTCAGCGACGCCATTGCTGCGAGCCATGCTGCTCGATTCCTTCTGCCGGCCCGCGTCATTTACGAGAAGTGCTGGACAGCAAGGGAAGGTCGTCCACCTGGCACTGCGCCTTCAGCCTGCCATGTCGAACGCGTTCAGCTGACGGTCGAGCTGTCGCACTATGAGCGAAGCCTCCGGAGTTGAGCCTTGCGCCGAGAGTGGCGCGAGATAGTACTTAGGTGCGCCGCAGTGCTCAGCTCTGCCCATCCTCTCATTGAAGATCGCTTCCAGGATGAGGCTCACGCTGCAGCTGCTCGCCGCAGCGCTCTGCGGAAGCTTTGCAATGGCTCAGCAGCCGACTCTCGGTCTATCAGACGGCTTCATCTCCTTCGAAACACCCACCTTCTCCGTCCAACTCGTCAAGGACTCGCAGACACTCTACTCTCTGAAGCCGAAGAACGTGTCCGGCGGGTTCGACTTCATACCTGCGGACATGATGACACTCCGACAGTACAACGGCAACTACCATCTCGGAGATGTCACGTTCAGGGTACGCAATGTCGGCTCACAAGCTTGGATCTCCGGCGACAGCTCGGTCGCTCGTCGACCAGTCACTGCAAGCTCAGCTTCGGGGTCTACCTTTGCTTCTGCCAATCTCGCTCCTACACTCCCCGCCTCCCCTTTGAACATAACTCGGCGCTGGGTGAATGCGAACGGTACTCTTCAGCTGCTCTTCGACGTCGTCAATGCAGGGAATACCTCCGTCGAAATTGGAGCTCTTGGCGCACCTCTTGAATTCAACAACGTGAGTCTACGCTCAGTTGTCATGAGTTGTTTGTCGAATGCTCACGCGCTCTACAGATTTTCACAAACCGAAACGCAAGCGCGACCAACGAACTATGCAGCCTGTTCGACCCCTACATTGGGCAGGATGCAGGCTACGTTCAGGTCACTCCGCTTCTCGGCACCCTCCCCCCACTTGTCGTAACGCCAGCTGGAAAGTCGCCGCTTGAGGGCTGGCGCTTCCTGCCTGAGGCTACGAACACCGCGACAGCATACCAATCCCAGACGTTCGAGGCTCTCTACGAGTGGCAGTTCCATACCCTCGCGTACGCCGAGAACGAATGGGCCGCCGTCACACCCTGGAACGCACCCTCTTCCGCCACGCTCTCACCTGGCCAAACGCGTACTTACGGCCTCCAGTTCAACCTCGCGCCGTCCATCCGCGAGATCGAGGATACCCTGCAGACCGCCAAACGACCCGTCGCCGTAGGCCTCCCGGGTTACATTGTGCCCATGGATCAGCAGGCGAAGCTTTTCCTCAACTACGGGTCTAAGATCTCGAGTGTCGCGGTCTCGCCGACAGGTGCACTCTCCTGGACGACCAACAGCGACGCGCAAGGCCCTTGGGTCGGATACACACTCACCGCCCATACGTGGGGCCGCTCGCGGCTCACGGTCACATATGCCGACGGCACGGTACAGACGGTACACTACTACGTCACGAACCCCGCGACCTCGGCCATCGCAGACCTCGGGAACTTCCTCACCACCGAGCAGTGGTTCAACAATGCGTCAGACTCGTTCCGTCGCTCTCCCTCCGTGATCAGCTACGACCGCGAGGCGAACGCGATCGTACGCGACGATCCCCGCGCGTGGATCCCTGGCCTAAGCGACGAGGCAGGAGCGGGATCGTGGCTGGCGGCGACGATGAAGCAGTTTGCGCAGCCGAACGCGGAGGAGGTCGCGAAGCTCGAGCAGTTCGTGAACGAGACGCTTTGGGGCTCGATTCAGAACTCGGACGGGAGTGTCAAGAAGGTGCGCATCTACCCATGTTCGCAGCGCAAATACTGACGCATATATGCGCGTCATCCAGTCCGTGTACTTCTACCAGCCTAGCCTGGTGTCAAACTACAGCTACCCGAGCAGCATCGACTGGGGGAACTGGTGGTCATGGGACCAGGCAGACTCCTTCGCGACCGACCGTGCTTACGACTATGTTCACGTCACGGTAAGTCGGAATCGTCAATCTCTGCATTAGACTATGACTAACGTGCTTCCCTCCGCCAGGCCGCATACTGGTCGATGTATCGCGTCGCGCGCAACTATCCGGCCCTCGTGAAGGTGCATACGTGGCAGTGGTACCTCAACCAGGCTGTTATGACTGTCGCGCGTATGACTGCGGGCGATGTCGGATACGCGACCGACGGCTTAATGGACGAGACCGTCATTGGCTTCCTGTTGAACGACCTCAAGCGCGAGGGTCTCACCGCCAATGCCAGCCTTGTCGAAAGCCGCATGAAGACTCGCGCCCAGCTGTGGTCCACAGAGCGATTCCCGTACGTCTATCACGCTGACCTCGTCGATTCAACTTGCTCACTCCATCGTGCTCTCGTAGATTCGGCTCTGAGATGGCTTGGGACTCCACAGGACAGGAAGGAGTATACCTCTGGGCGACGTACTTCAACGACAGCACTACTGCGCAGAACGTCATTAACTCTATCATCGCCTACCAGCCCACGGTGCCTCACTGGGGCTACAACGGCAACGCTCGTCGCTATTGGTAAGCTAGTTCGAGCTGCTGCGCTGCTCTGTCGTCTCATTTTGCACTCCAGGGACAACATCTATGGCGGGAAGCTGATGCGCATCGAACGGCAAATTCACCATTACGGCAGCGGCCTCAACGCCCTGCCGCTCATGTCCCAGTTCCTCTCTTCCCCGTCCGACTTCTACCTCCTGCGCGTCGCGTACGGTGGACTCAGCGGACCGCTCTCGAACATCGACCAAGGCGGCTTCGCAGCTGCGTCCTTCCACTCCTTTGAGGACACGCTGAAGTGGGATGGCTACTCCGGCGACTACGGCCCGAACTTCGTCGGGCACTCCCTCGGAATCAACACCGTGCTCATCGACCACCCCACGTTCGGCTGGCAGGCCCTCGGCGGCACCGTCACCGTGAGCGGCACGAAGGTGCAGGTCCAGGTCCACGACTCGCTCCGCCGCCGCGTCTTCGTCGCGCCGCTGTCTGCGCTCCTCAGCCTCGACGCGGGTGCGTTCGACTCGTTCGTGTTCGACACGAAGGCGAATACCGTCACCGTCACGATCACTGCGGCGCCGTCGGGCGCGTCTAGCGCTGCCAGCGCGCCGCAGGGGCGACTCGTCGTTACGCAGACGTCGACGGCTTCCGGAGCGCGCTTGCTGAAGCCTAGTGGGGGGTTGGCGGAGGATGCAGGCGCGTGGGTCGTGCCTTTCAAGAGTGGGACGGCGACGGTGGTGTTGTCGTAAACAATCTCCGTTTGTATAATCCGGCCTTGGTCAATCGAGCAAATCTCTTGTAGAACGTGCCTGCAAAAGATGCTAGTATCTATATGGTCTCCTTTCCAGCACAGCGGAATCGCGTGGGTAAGTGATGGCTCGCCGTCTCACGCTCCGTTCGCTTGTTGACCTTCCCCACCCACCTCTGAATAGAAATCTCCTCCGCGAATCTTGTTATTCGTTGGGAGTTCCGATTCTCAGTCCTTCTGGTTTCTCGTCAAGGCCGCAGACATGATCGACATCCGAAGTGGCGCAAACACTGGTGGACCCGCGAAACTTCGTGTAGTGCGTGGGACTGTTCCTGGCTCACAGGCATTTATTTTTGCGTGCTGGCCCACAGCCTCGGGTCCAACAGACCCGAGCGTGTACAGAAGCTCTCTGTTTAGACATCGAAGACGTGAATGCCTTGAACACGCAGGCTCGACTGGGAATGCTTGTTCGTCTATCAGCCTGCACTCGTGACGAGAATCCTCCGTACTCAATAACTGTTCCAGGTCTTCACATGCTCATAGTTTTTGCGGAACAGCGCTCCATTAAGGCGCATGCGAGGTGTATGGCCTTCAACTTTGCCAAGTGATTCCTAGAGGTCGTCGCCATGGACAGTATACATAATTGCTGTCTTCACGAAATCGCAGCTATCAAGCGACATCAATAGGCCGCCTCCTCATATACCTACCGAAGTCAGGCCCATTGCATTCCTCCGTCACTCCCACCACTTGCCGTCGCAGTCCCACGGCGACGGGAAGGCCGCGGTCAAAAGTCCAGGCTGGAGGGTACGCGACCAACGATTGGGGATTCAACATCGTCTGCTGCCGCATGTCCTTTCGACTACAAATAGCGACGGTGGTGTCACAGCCTATGTTGAACTCCCCAGGGTCCAATGTTGCGCCTCCCCTTCTTGCTGAGCGTCGCGCTCACGGTCCTACTGTGCATCGCCCCGCCGGCGCATGCGGCGCTCTACACCGATGCGGCGGACCTCCCGACTTCAACCTTCGATTTCGTGATCGTCGGTGGTACGTCTTTCATGCGGCTGTTGGCAGCTGGTCGTACTTATGTTGGCGTATGCAGCCGGCGCTGGCGGAGCTGTCATGGCGGCGCGTCTTTCGGAGAACCCGTCCACCTCTGTCCTGGTCATCGAGGCAGGGCCGTCGTGGGTGTCCAGCGTCCCTTCGGGACCTACTGCATGCTGATGATGCTGATGAAATCGCAGGGATGCGGGCCTTCTGGAAATCGCGGTGCCCTTCATGGCTCCGGAGTTGACGGGACCGTTTTCGAAGTGGACGTGGAACTTCACGACCGTCCCACAAGCCGAGCTGAACAACCGTACGCTGGCGTATGCGCGCGGGCGCATACTGGGTGGAAGCACGTCCGTCAGTGCGTGTTCATGATATTTTTACCATAAGCCTCTGATTGACGTGCGGAAAACAGATTACATGGCTCACACGCGCGGCTCAGACGACGAATACAACCTCTGGGCTCAGCTCACGGGCGACGAGGGATGGGCATGGAGCAATCTTGAGAAGTTCTACTTCAAGGTCTGTCCTCTCCGGCAACCTGCCCCCACTTGTGCTTATTTTCCCCAGAGCGCGCGTCTTGTCGCTGCTTCCAATGGCCGCAGTTCGACCGGTCTCGTCAACCCTCTCGCTCACGGATTCGGACCTGTAGAAGTAAGTCTGCCTGGACACACAGAGCCCATCGACGACCGCATTCTGCAAACTGCGCGGACCGTACCCGAATTTCCACTCGCTGCCGACCTGAACGCAGGGCGCAACATCGGGATGGGTACGTAATATTCCTCCCGTATGTGTCCGACGACACTGTCTGACTTTGGGGCAGCGCTGATGCAGAGCAGCGTCAGCGGTGGAAGGCGAGTTAGCTCAGCCACGGCGTACCTTCACCCGGCGATCAGCAGGCCAAATCTGCATGTTCTCATCGGAAACACCGTCACGAAGCTTGTGCAGACAGGCAATACTACTAGAGGCCCGGAGTTCAAGCAAGTCGAGTTCGCGCCCAACTCTACAGGTTCGTCTCGTCGCGGCTTTCCTATATTTGTTGTTCATCGCATGTCCCATAGCACCGTGCACCAGTGTGAAGGCAACGAAGGAGATCATTCTCAGCGCAGGTACCATCAGCACTCCTCAGATCCTCATGCTCTCCGGTGTGGGCAACGCCACTGAGCTCTCGTCCTTCGGCATTACGCCGGTCGTCGATTTGCCTGATGTCGGGCGCAACTTGCAGGACCAGCCGTTGCTGGCCAGCTACTTCCGCGTTATATCGAACATATCCAACGCAACATATGACGCCGTGGAGAGAAGTCCAGAGCTCAAGACGGCGGCCCTTGCGCAGTGGAACGCCACCAGGACTGGGTTATTCTCGGGAGGAGTCGTTAATGGGGTGGGCTTCTTGAGATTACCGGCCAACTCGTCTATCTTCCAAAACATTACTGATCCTGCCGCGGGTGAGTAATTGATGATTTGAGCTTGTATGGAGCTCGCTCGCTGACGAGTGACTAGGACCCAATACTGGGCACATCGAGATGATTTTCGGGGTATGCTTGTCTTACCCGAGCTACGCAGACCCTAAGCTGATCGTCCGCAGGATGGCTACAACGCGCTCGTAGACCCGCAGCCGGCGACAGGCAACTTCCTGACAGTCCAGCTCTCGGTATCGACACCGACTTCCCGTGCGTCCTTCCCTCTATCTTCTCTCCACCCGCTAATCCCACTACAGTCGGTTCTGTGACCCTGAATAACACCGACCCGTTCACCTTCCCGGTCATCGACCCGAACTTCCTCGGTACACCCTTCGACCGCTTTGCCGTCGTCGAAGTCGTCAAGGCCGCGCGCCGCTTCGTCTCCGCGCCGACGTGGGACGGCTTCATCGGTGACAGGTTCGGTGTCATCGGCGACGCCGATACGGACGAAGAGATTCTCGACGCCTGCAGGAAGGAGGTCGTCACAATCTGGCACCCGACGAGCACGGCGCGCATGGCGGCTCGAGACGTACCCTGGGGCGTCGTAGACCCAGACTTACTGGTGAAGGGCGTGAGCGGGCTGCGCATAGTCGATGCGTCGGTCTTTGTGAGTGTTCTTTACGATCGTTTGAAAGGAAGATATCCTGATGAACATGCAGCCACGCATACCTGCCGTACACCCCAGTGCAGTGATTTACATTATGGCAGAGCGTGTGGCAGACTTGATACAGAATGTGGGTACTCGGGCAGTCAGAGACGAGCTCTGACCCACATGGCGTATTCGGTTGCATCTCCCAGTATTTTGCATGCACAATATAAGATAAAAAGAGCGCAATTCCGTCATGATTGCTGAATGTGAGTAATATTGTCGATTTACGTGGAACGAGGAATAGATGCAGGGATGACAACTGGAAGATGCTATCAGACTCCGCCGTCCCATATGACTACCTCGAGTATGAAGGGGGCCAACGCCTCCATGAGAGCCTCCTTAGGCATCGATTTGGGCACAGACCTGCTGGCTATGATCAGTCGCGAGATGCGATAGCCGAGAGCTTGGCGACGAGCAAGGACATGTAGTAACGGGCATAAGTCGCCGTTTGCACTGGGGCAGGTATTATGCAGATGGCAGGGAGTCCATTGAATGGAAGTGAGATAGAGCGTGTGGAGTTGGGGGAAGGAAACGGTGTTTGCGCAGTCCAGAAGGTCGGCTATGTCATGCGATTGTATGAAATAGCAATCTAGGACTTGAATATTGTTGCAGTGCCTCATGAGCCGGCCCGCGACACCTGAGGGCCCCCTCGCCCAGGCACTGTTCTGCGATACACGCAAGGCGTCGATCGATTCCAGAAGGGCCACCAGAAGCACGTCTTCACGAGGTGTGCCATAACTTGAGATCGTCACTTCCAGCGGCGATACCTGGTCGCGTCGTGAGAGGGCTTGCAACTCATCCTCGTCCTTGTACCAGGAAATAGTGATCACCCAGTCGAGTGATAGCCCTGTTCCGAAAATGTCGTCGACTTCAAGATAGTGACGTGTTCTTCCCACCAAAGTAGCGCGTGCGCAGAAGATGTCGATGAGCTGCGCGCAAAGCAGAGGATCCGAAGGGTCCATGTTCAATTTTGCCCATGCGAGAATGCGTGTTTGTGGCGGAATATCCAGCGAGTCGAGAAGCGCAATGCAGTTGAAGATGTCTGTCGATAAATCTAGTCGACGAAGGTTGGGAAGAATAGCACAGACTACGTCACTTGCGCCCTCCAGATCGAAACGATTCCGTATTTCTAGCGTCTGCAGCTCGGTAAAAGATGATAGTGCGTCGACTGTGTCTTCGAGCGAAAGCCGGAGAGATCCACTGTCGGTAAGGACGAGATGCTTGAGCGAAGTCATATGTTGGAATAGATGCCAACACCTCGTGAGCTGCACGGATGGCGAGATCTTCAGCGACTCGACTGCGGCAAGACTGCGAGCGTCGAGACAAGTGAAGATCCCGCGAGATGTGGAGAAAGGCCTTGGGGCCACCGATAATGACCGAAGCTGGGGGGCAGAAATTGGAAGCGCCTCGCATACACCTGGAAATCGGCAATCCGCAACGTCCACTACGAGCGTGCGAATTCGGTGCATCTCCCTAACGATGGCGGACCACAAAGGACCTTCGTCGGATGCGTAACGGTTGGTTTCCGCCACACGTATGTCCAAAGTCGCCTGGCCCGACCGCTCCAAGGCCACGAGTACGAGGTCGAACAGCCGACGATCGATCCGGAAGACGATTGTCCGCCACAGGGTCGGATTGGACAGCGCAACGTTTCTCCAGTGTTGACAGACGTGCGTCGTCGAAATCCAGTCTGGATCAGTGGCACCGTGATAGCCTGTATGAGATAGAAGGTGGAAAATGGTGAGAAGGATCTCGACGGGGAGGCGCAAGACAGCCGAGTCTGGCTGCTCTTGGAGAATGGGAGCGTAGGACGACCATGATATTCGACGTCTTTTGATGGCGCGGCCGAGCTCTTCTTGGTCTTGACTCGCCATGCTAGGGGAGGTTGTTGAGGGCAGAGAGACAGAAGGTTATCTGCATACGAGGATGAGATGTCAGTCGCGGTATGCAGAGCAAGGAAAATGTTCAACATACGGAGGTAGGAGCAAAAATATGGGCAAAAATTGGTGGGAGGAGTGGTAATGCCTGAGGGCAATGAGAAGGAGTGCTACCAGCACGTAAGATGAGATGCTAGCCACGGTATGTCGACGAGCTAAGAAAGTTGAACATACCAGGATATGAGAGCAGTAGCTGGTGGTAGAAGATGGTGGGCGTCGTGAAATAAGTGTGTGGCGTGGCCTACGATGTATGTCCTAAGCTTTATATCCTATGAAAGAAACCAGTGTTCATCAGCACAAAGAGGTTGGTGGCAAGAAGAGTAAGCGCCGTCCAGTCACGGCCACTCGTACACGAGCCCCGTAATCGAATTTTGAACGAGGCGCACCGTCGATCGTAGACATGAAGACAGGAATACGAGAACATGCCCGCTCTACGATATTGTGGATGTATTCGTAAGAGCATTTATACTTGTACAAAGAGGTATGTAAATTACAACATAATAAACCACGGATAGACGAGCGGCGGAGCCCTCGATCGCGCTACATGTCCACACCGTCGCCCTTCAACTCCTTCTCCTCGCGAATGTCGACGGACGCGGGGTGATCGTGCAGCGGCTTGTCGGCCGGCCGCCAGCCCGCAGAGGCCCACGGCCTGACGCGCGCGCGGTACATCTCGTCGACTTCCTCGAGCGAGAGGCCCTTCGTCTCGGGGATGCAGAGCCACACGTAGCCGTAGCCGAAGACGAGCATGCCGAAGAAGATGAGCAGGATGAGCGGCCCGATGTCGTTCGCGATGCGCGGCGCGAAGAACGAGAGGAGGAAGTTCCAGATCCAGTCTGCGCTTGGCGTTAGCACACATTCGACAGCGGGGACAGGCAAGGACACGTACTGGTCGCGCTGCCGAGCGCGATGCCCTTCGGGCGCACGCGCAGCGGGAAGCTCTCGCCGAGGTACACCCACGGCGTCGGGCCCCAGAACATGCTGTAGCTGAACACGTGCAGGATCGCGAACGCGATGAGCGTGTTCCCGCCCGCGCGGTTGCGTGCCGTGAGCGTGGACGGGTCCGGCGCCGTCGCGCTTGGTGGCGGGAGCGTGAAGTGGCCGACGAGGCCCGCGATGAGCGAGCAGATCGCCTCGAGCACGGACCCCGTCAGGAGCGAGCTCCGCCGGCCCATTCTCTCGATCAGGTACAGCGCTGGGAGCGTGCCCACGACGGACGCGCCGCCGAGGATGGCTTGGATGGAGTATGGGTCGAGCGAGGTGCCTGCGCTCTTGAAGAACGTGTCGCCATAGTAGTCTGCGGGAGAGTCAGCAGATGGCTGCGGGGAAGAAGCGATTCGACGTACAGTAGAAGTTCTGGCCGTTCAGCTGCTGAATGAACTGCAGCATCATGCCGTTGAGCGTGCGCTTCCAGAGCATGTTGCGCGTCGAGAAGCACTCCATCCAGGTCGCCTTGCCGCCCTCGTTCTCTGCGCGAATGCCGTACTCGAGCTCTTCGACAGTCTCTATGACGAGCAGGTCATCCTCGGGCACGCTGTTGAGCTGTGCGATGATTCTGCGCGCCTCAGAATCTCTGCCCGTACCGAGGAGGTGACGGCTGTTGATGGTCAGTACCAAGTACAGCTGATGAGCGGGAGCAGGACTTACGGAGACTCGGGCAGGAAGAAGATACCGGACAGGAGGATCAGGCCCCAGAGCATCTGGAGGCCGACAGGGATCCGCCACGAAGCGGAGCCGTCGATGTGATGGGAGCCTAGGTCGATCATGTAGCTCACGAAAATGCTGGGAGAAAATGCGGTCAGACCTCGCGTATGCAGGGAAGGGGTTCTCGAACTTACCCAATAATAATTTGCAGCTGGTAGAGTACCAGTAGCATCCCACGCAGCTTCTTCGGTGCGGTCTCTCCGGTATACAGAGGCACGATAGCTACAAGCGGTGGTCAGAATAGTTAAGAAGCTTACGGGGAGTTAACGCACCAGACAGAGCGCCGACACCCAGGCCCGCGATAAATCGACCGACGGTGATTTGGGCGATAGAAGTGGTAGTGCCGGTCTGGATAGCCGTTCCTACGGTGAAGATGGCGGACCATAGGAGGATGGAGCCACGGCGGCCCCAGCTATCTGCGGTGAAAGCTTGTCCGAGGGCGCCGACGAATGTACTGTTCCACGCAGGTGAGCAGGGCGGTGGGAAACTAGTATTATTGCACGTACCCCGCAGAAAGCAGAGAGGTGATAATAGATTGCCGTGCAGGAGACAAGAAGGGTGTGCCGGTGGAGTCCAGCTCTCCGAAGCGTCGCTGGAAGTCTGGCATGATCAGGCATCCCTAGCAGGCAGAATGAGCCAAACATTCGGAGTGATACCGATGGAAGCAGCAACATACTGAGATGACACCGATGTCATAGCCAAAGAGGAAGCCGCCGAAGGCGATGAAGACGGCCAGCAGGATAGCCCTGCGGTTCGTGGGGACGGCCATTGCGCTGGGCTCGCTAGGCAGCTGACGAGCGGGGAAGCCTACAAGGACGCGCCTGGGAAGAAACGGGCCCCCGCCTTATATAGCGCGAAGCCCTGTGAACGGCGCGCTGGAGTAGGTTGCCTCTGGGAGAACACTGCTGCCGGAATAAGGTGGGACATGACCTGCCCGCGTCCTGCGGACGGTCCGAGCGCATGCAGCTCGCGGTCCGCGCATATCAAGAGGCAGAAAGAAGCACGCCGTGTATGCGGTCGGACGGCCTTCGCACGAGCGCGCGGGACGTTAAACGCCGCCGCGCGCACGGCAGCGCAGGATGGGGAGCGTGATGGTGACATCACTGGGCTTGCATGTGACCCAGTGGCACCCCGAAAACTGTGAGTGTATGCGCGCTGGGAGATGTCGAACTGATCTTCCAGTCGCGGCGGTGTGCTCGTGCTCGGCTTGAGCGCGCTTCGGGCACGAGAAAGGTGGCAGTCGTGGTCTTCCTGAAGACTGGAGGTGCTACATCGCCTGCGCTTGATATAGAGACCGAAGGTTCGCTTGCACGGGAACGGAGGAGGGTGGGGAAAGAGACTCCGGATTGGGTTGGGCCTTGCCATCAGAGCGCATCTGCGTGGAGAAACTGGGGTAGTCCGGGGCAGCATGCCCTGGTGGAGCTTCTTCCGCCGGCTATATCGTTGCGCAGCCTGATATGTTCATCGTCGCGCTTCGTCATGGCTTGTCGTCGTCACCGACGTTAAGCTCGCCTAGGAAAAGTAGGCATGAGCAGTCAACACTGCAAGGCTATCTTTAACGATCTGCAATGACCTCACACCGATGCCGAGACAAAACATACTGCGTCTGATAGAGTGCACGTGAATTCTTGCGAGGTTCACACGACCTTTTGCCTGCGAAGATGCACAGGACGAGAAGTGTAGTTGAATACGCTGCCCATTATGCGCGAATTTGGGCGTATAAACGTTTCAGGTTGAGGTCGAAGATGAAGGTAAGAGGGAGGTCGCGCCTGGATGCCATAGCGACGTGGCACTAGACGCCCGGCTCGTGGCGTGGGTAGGACAAGCGCCCGGCATGTGCCTCTTTTCCAGCCACTCCCATCCTACCTTCACGCGGAAGAAATAGAAAATAAACTAATACTCGCAGAGAGCTTGAGGGAAAAGTGCTTTACGACAGCTGGTCAGCCTGTAGGTACCGCTCTCGTTGTTAGCGGTGATGTCGGCTGATGCTATACGTTTTACTGCCAGGGTATTACACAAGGGCAAGATGCCCGCAGACACAGCAGCTGACGTAGAGGGACATATACCCTCTCTGCCGTGGATCCCTGGACGCTTGAAACAACCCCGTAAACTGGCGTATTGCCCTGGGTGTCCCGATATCATTTGGAGGCCCTCATGCAATCACGGTCTCGATGCAAGGCTATGTTTCAAGACATGATCAATCGAGAGTGCGCGCCGCGTAGGCGTAAAAATATCCACTCCAGTACAGCCGTCGCTTCACATGCGTGGTTCTCTCATGGTCGTATAAGTAGACGGCCCCGGACCTTGGTTCTCGCTAACGCTGTGCGTTGCTTCTCCTTCGCCTCCCTCTGCTTTCTTCGTTGCGCTTGCGCAATTGAACTTATTTTCTGTCCTTTGTAACGCTTAACGTTGATCGTCACTTACACTTCGTCATGTACACCAAGGCTATTGTCCCTTCCCTTCTGCTCGTCGCTTCCGCCAATGCTGCAGCCCTGCCATACGTGAAGAGGGCCCCTCAGTGGGCCGATTCCTCGATGTGTACGTCCTTCCGTTGCCGAGGTTGAGCCAAATACTTATGCTGTATAATTATAGACGACGTCGCAGGCGGTCCTCCTCATCCCGGAGGCAAGTACGGCGCAAAAATCCAAGCGATGATTCAAGACCTTCCTCCTCAGCGTTCGTACAACCCCTTGCTTCCGATAATATCGCATCTGACGCTCTGAGCAGTTCAGGGACCGATGGCAGTTGCGATCTCAAACGCGTACAACCAGTACGAGCAGGGCGCGACCCAGGCCCCAGGCCAGCCCGGCAGCCCGACGGGCGCATCCTCCATGGTCACCGGCCCTGCGTCGCCGAGCGGCAGCATGCCAGCATTCATGCCCGGAGGGCCTATGGCATCGGCCACCCCGTCGCTGACGATCTCCATCCCGTCACCGCCATCGCCCACCGGCGCGCCTGCTTCGCCCTCGGGTGCTCAACCCACGCCGTCTGGCATGCCTGGCTCGCCTTCCGGCGGCCCCGCATCGCCCACTGGCGCGCCTGCGTCGCCATCGGGCACCGCCTCCGCGGGCGCGCCCGCATCGCCTACCGGGAGCGCTCCCACAGGCATGCCCTCCGGTGCTGGTGCGCCGCCCGCCTCGCCAACGGGCGCAAATCCCCCAGGCTCGCCAGGCGCGCCGCCTACGTCCCCGACTGGCGTCGCGCCCTCTGGGTCGATGAACGGTGCGCCGCCGGCGTCGCCCACGGGCAGCGCGCCTGCTGGCGTGCCTTCGGGAGCTGCGGGTCCGCCGACGGATGGCTCCGCGCCCTCGATGCCCGCGCCGACGGACGGCTCTGCGCCGATGTCCACGGGCGGCCCCGCCCCTTCGATGCCAGCGCCGACGGACGGCTCCATGCCGACACCGACCGACGGCGCGTCGCCCGCGCCCACAGACGGCTCTGCGCCCGCCGCGCCGTCGGGCATGCGCCGGCGGCGCCACGCGCACGTCGAGCGCGGCATCATCGAGGACATCGCCGCGGGGAAGCCCTTCCAGCAGATCGCGGACGACGTGATCACGCTCCTCCCGAGCAACAGTGCGTGGCTGTGGTGTCTTGCGAAGGCGCCTTTAGCGTGCTGATGCGACGGTCTCTGCAGTTGCGACGCCGATCTCGATGCTCCTCGCGGGCCTCGAGGGCAGCTCGACTGCGTCGGCGGCGAGCACTGATTCTGCGTCGAGCACCGTCTCGGCCTCGATCTCTGCGTCGACCTCTGCGTCGAGGTAAGCTCTCCGTCAACGTTCTGCCTGTCCCCATGCTGATGTGCTTCATAGCTCTCCCTCTGCAAGCTCCTCCTCCCCGATCTCGACCACCTTCAGCACCGTAACGACGATCACGCCGAGCTACCCGGTCCTGACAGGCTCGCCTGCGCCCGCGGGTGACATCGCTGCGAGCTCGTCCTCCTCCTCCGCATCCGCCTCTTCGACCGCTACAGCGAACGCAGCGCTCGGCTTCGCGCGCCCGTCATTCGTTGGTGCTGCGACGCTCGTCGCGAGCGTGGTATTCGGCGCGTTTGTTGTACTGTAGATTCTTGAAATGCAACAGATGGCTGCAGTTGTGATGCTTTGTGGGCAGTGGACTCGCTGGAGGTGGATGTGTGCCCCCAAGATAGCTGGGACGGTTGAACGCTTGTTGGCTACACAACGAGGCCGGGCCGTGGTGATAAAGGAGCCTACGCTGATCATGAGCCTGAAATGCGCTGGTGGACGCTGTTCAAGAATAACACAACCCCCCAAAGCATTCTACAACCTTACACCCGCGGAGCTACGAATCGGAACCCCTAGCTCTAATCGCTACAGATAGTAGATATTATACAAGATACGTGCACTAGATGCTACGCCGCTCCGCATGACACCGCCCCTCAGATCTCAAAACCCAAGCTGCTCGACGAACGACTGCCACGTCGCATCGAGCACCGGCGTCGCCATCTGCATCGGCGGCATGCCTCCACCACCACCACCGCCGCCGCCAGCACCCCGAACGCCACTCCCCGCGCCGTTGATCGCGTACTGCACATCCTGCATCGCCTGCTGCTGCTGGGCATGCTGCATGTGCCGCGGCGTCTGCTGCGGTACATGCTGCTGCTGCTGCGTCTGCGTCTGCTGCTGGAGCTGCGGGAGGGCCTGGCGCTGCGCGGGCGGCGCCGCGCTCCCGAAGTAGTCCGGCCCGAGGTAGCCCGTGACCTCCTGCAGCGTCGCGAAGTCGGGCGTCGAGTCCAGCTCGAGGGGCAGCGGCCACGGCGCCGCGAGGTGGTAGTCGAACGACCCGCCCGTGCCCCCCGCACCGGCACCACCAGCGCCACCAGCGTCGCCGCCGCCGCCGCCGCCGCCGAGGAGCGACATGCCCTCGAACGTGTGCAGGTCGGACACGATGATGGGGTGCACATGTTCGTCCGCCATCGTCGCGCAGTGCGGCGACGCAGACGCGCTCGCGCGCGCAGGGCCGGGCGGGGCGTCCGCGAGCGTGCTGCTGCTGCTGGCGCTGCCCGCGCTGCCCGCGGGCGAGGGCACGCTGTGCGGGACGCCGGGGCGCCCGGACGCGATGAGGTGCGTCTTGCCGCCGAGGCGGTCGAGCTCGCAGAGCGCGGGGTCCGCGCAGGGCTGGTGCTCCGCGCGCGTGAGCGCCTCGCTCGCCTGGCGCTGCAGCTTGCGCACGACGTCCTGGTGTGAGCGGGTCAGCCTCGTATAGTGGAGGGCAGGCGGAGAAGGGGGAGGGGACGCACGACGTTGTTCGCGGCGGTGCGCGAGCGGTCTGCGCAGCGCTGGAAGATGTCGCAGAGCCGGTCGAGCTCGTGCATCGACGCGAGCGCGAAGGACGACTTGGGCGCGCGCGTCACCATCAGGCACATCACGATCTGTCTCTACGTCAGCACCGGAAGGCCTCTGGGTGCACGGGCGCACGCACCGAGGCGGACATGGACAGCGACCACGCGATGCCCCAGCGCTCGATGACGAACGGGACGCGCTCGTGCGAGAAGCGCAGCGCCTCGATGAGGCGCCACGCCGAGCGGTAGATCGCGAGCACGGACGGCGCGTAGCGGTGCTTGAGCAGGTCGCCCGGGCTGTCGTTGAGCGCCTGCGCGAAGTACGGCCGGTGCAGGTTCAGCAATGCTGCGCCCGGCGTCAGCATCGGGCGATGGCGAGAGAGGCGCAAGGGAACGCACTGATCTCCTTCGAGGCCATGCACATGTAGCGCTGCATGTGCAGCGCCTTGCTCGGCTCAGACGCTTCGTGCTGCCCGCATTTGCCGCGCATGCTGTAGGGCACGGGGTAGTCGCGGATCTTGCGGTCGAGCTCGAGGATTTTGGTATACTGTGGGATCCCAGCGGCGAAGGCGGTAGCATGGACGGTATGTAGCAGTTTTGAGTATTGCCAGGTCCACGGATGAACTGTGAAACAGGTTAAAATGGTACGCCATGATCGTCGTAGAAAGACATACAGCCCCACTCGGCGTGGCCGTTGGCGTCGATCCGCTCTTCAGGATCTTTTGGGAACCCGCAGTCTACCCATGACAAGTTGATGGTCGGGGGTCGGCCGAACGTGAAGCTCTGGTCAAGCTCGTCACAAATGCACAAGCACACAGACGGACGACGCTTACGAGCCACGTATCGCGCACGAAGACCTGCCAGAAGACGGAGGCGCGTCGGGTGCTGGCCTCTTCGTCCAAATGCCACCTGGAGCTTTTGACGTCTGCGAGGGTTATGAGAAGGGTTCGGTACTACGCACAATCATCACGTACGAAGGCCGATCTGAAAGACGTGGATCAGTCAAGAGATGCAATGCCCAGAGTGGCGACTTACACTATGCGCCAGCTTCGCGACGAAGCCTTCGAGTACCCAGGCGTTGTGCGAGACGAAATGGGGCGTCGGGGTGCCATCGGACCAAAGCTCTGAGAACTGCACCTGATATATCTATGGCGCGCGTCAGCACTGAGGGTGGCACACGACCAGATGTCGAGGACTCGCCAACGCCTGAATCGCCCAGAGCGTCGTGTCGTGCACCGGCGACGCGCATCGGAGGGCTAATCGCGACAGGAGGAAGTACTCGGTCGCGATGGTGGAGTATTGCGGCAGGTCGGGGTCGAAGAGCGATGCGAGCGCAAAGACCATGTAGAGCACAGCTGCGGCATGTGATGACACGACGTTGTTGTCATTGAGCCCAATCCTGCAGAGCTGTGAGTGAGGAAGGGATGGCCCAAATCGAACGGGCGTACGGAAGCGAACGATAGATCACGCTGAGGATCTCGTCGTAGAGTTGTGTGCGCGGGACGGGTTGCCACCTGTGCGGAACATGAGTATATGCGCACAATACACAAGCGCGATACGCACAGGAAGTCGCCTATCTCGAGGAATATCTCGACTAGACGACACGCCTGGCCGAGCGTTGGAAGGAGCTGCCACACTTGCATCCGGGCTTCGGGCACATCGCACGTCGTATCGAACGTCTTGAGAGCTTCATCATACACTAGCTGGCTGAACCTCGGGAAGTTCTCCTTGTGGCATCCGAACTCGGCCCAGCCGCCGTTGCTAGGCCCCTGTGCACACACATCAGCACAGAGGCGCACAGCGCATACAGCCCGACGCGTACATGCACGAGAAACTGGCAGGCGCAGCGTCAGCTCGCAGAGACGGCGCAGATGCACGGCGCGTCGCACCTCAGATCGCGCGGTGGACCCGTAATATCGCGACTCGCCACGTACGCCCAGCGTCAAAGTGCCTGCGCATTGACGGGGCGTTAGTAAGCAGCGACGCCGTGGCAGATCCCCGATCGTGCAGCGCACCGAAGGCCCCCACGAACTCCTCGTCGTCCCGGCTCATCGCGTGCGGAGGCTCGAGCTCGCTGGGGAGCTCTTGGGGGCTGCGGTGCGTGGAGGAGGGCCCCGGCGTCGGCGAGGTGTCGATGATCGCGGTGGCTTCGTCGGTGTCGAGGAGGAGAGGATGTGGGTCGTCGGAAACGTCTGCTTGCAGCGTGCGTAGCCCATTTTCGAGTGCCTTGACACGTCCGCGCAGGCGTTCGACTTTCTTTTGGAGTTCGTCGGCATCTGCAAAGGCTAGCCTGTGGCGCACGATGAGCAGCCGGCGATAAACGTTCCGGGGCCTCTGTACCTATTTGACCTGTTCCCAGTAGTCAAGGATCCTGCGCCTCAAGCGTTAGATGGACACAGCGAAGTGGAGACGCGTGCATACCTTCGGGACAGATAGCAGAGCAGCCTCGCTTTACACAAGTCTCGCAGGGAACCTACAGGCACCGCTTCAGCGTCCCCCTCGGCCCCAGCACGCATACACGCACCTTGCGGTCGCAGCGCAGCTTCAGCCTGGCGAGGCGCGAGCAATGAGCGAGCCGGCCGCAGGGGACGGAGGGAGCGTACCGTACCGGCGGCACTCCGCGCATGAGACCGGCACGCGGCCAGGCTTGCGCCTCTGCTTGACTGGCGGCTGCTCAGCGCCGCTGCCGCTCGCGGCGCTGCCTGCGCTCGGCGCGACGCGGGGCGGCGGCACTGTCTTGTCTGCTCTGGTCATCGCGGGCGGCGGTCGTGGCGGTCGGGGGCAAGGAGCGAGGCGTTGCGCAACAGAGCCGGGCTCCTCTGCGGGCACGACAGCGGGCGAGGCGCCTGCCGCGGCGTCCGCAAGGCGAGCCTCGCGAGGCGCTCGCGCGCGGGCCAATGGGCGCACGCGCGCTGCTGAATCAGCCGTGGGCCCCGACCCGCAGCGCTGATCGCATCACGCGCGTCCCGTCCCCGGTATGGGAACCGCTCTGGTTCGCGGGCGCCCAGTCAATGAGGACGCCGCGTTTCGCGCTGCCACAGCCACCGCAGATCCAGTCTCGCGCCAGGTGCGTGCTACCGGCGATACTCTCGTCTTGGCCCTTGCGTCTAGGGTGTGTGTCCGCTGTCGCTGCGAGTCGGGCAGCACAGCAGCGACGGAAGACTGGCGGGCAGATGCGTCGGTGTCGACGCTGCAGCCTCGGGCGCGTCAGACACCAATATTAATGTCGCCGCAGCCGCGCGCATCACGGAAAAGTTACAGGTCCGTTGCAGATCGCACCACCGGCTTGCTACGGCCAATATGCAGGAGTCCGATCGGAAGTTACTCAATTTACCGCGTTAGACAGCCACAGTTGCCGAGCCTGGCCCGGGAATGAATGAACAGACGTCCTGACCATGATCTGGTTTAGAACGAACACGCGCACAACAAACCTGCAGCTCACGGCAAAGAGCATTGGTCGTCTTCACAAGATTACATATTGATGGCATAGGGTACACACGATACATTATATGTCTACTGCCGCAGAGACATGATACCTTTGACTACGACAATCCCACCAGTCGCGAGAGCTGTCCAGCCCAACCCAGCGCTCCACGATCCCGCACCCACGACGTCCCGCTGACCGACATACATGCCCAAGAGGTCATACACAAGCGTCGAGCCGAAGATAGGACCCGACATCGCCGCGAGCACGGGGAAGAACCCGAATGCAAGGCCCTGCACGGTCGCGCTCGGCGGCGCCCTCAGCCTCTGCAAGCCATACACATACATCAGCACAACGCACGTCGCAGTCAAAGCGCAGAGCAACGCACCGTCGCGACGCCGCCGTTGTCCACAAAGTCGAGGATGCCGATGCCCGCGAACGACTTGGCGACGAGGTGCGTCGCCCAGAGGAGCGCGGGGCTCTGCGCGGTGAGCGGCGGCAGGCGCGCGACGGCGTACAGCTGCGCGGCCGTGTTCACCGTCACGAGCACCTGCGACATGTTGAAGCCCTCACGCAGCCAGAAGAACAGCCAGCCCGCTGCGCCGACCCTGCGTCAGCCGCACGCGCAACGCGGACTGCGGGCGACGCACCGATGCAGACGTTCCCGAGCGCATAGATGGGCGCGTACGCCACCGCCGCGGCAGCAGCCTCGTCCGCGGCCTGCTGCGCGAGCGCGTCCGCGCCGCTGGTCTGCGCGCCGGCGTCCCGGATGCGCTGGTAGCCGGCGGGCTTCAGCGCGAAGAGCTGCCGGATCCAGTAGAGCTGCAGGACCATCTGGCCCGAGAAGAACGCCGCGATGAACCACGGGTTCGGCGAGAACGCGAAGTGGTTCTGCGCGGGGGTCAGCATGTCGGGGCGGGGGAGGGAGGGAGGGGGCGCACCGCGTCAGCGATGTCCTTCATGTTCGGGCTCGTGAGCATGCCGTATGTCTGCGTGCTGAAGTTGATGGCGAACGACCCGAGGGCCATGTAACGAGCACGGGAGACTTCGTTGCCCATGTTGAATATGTGTCTACTGGAATGGGTGGTAGAAGGTGGTAGATGGGAAGCAGGTTTTGCAACTCGGCGAGCAGCCCAGCTGCAGGTTATATGCGCCGTCTGCTGCTGCCGCTGGGCAGGAGCAGCGATGAGGTCACCGACGTCATGCGCGATCCCGAGCGGACTGTTGCCGCAGGCAGCCAAACACGGCAGCCCCGCCTCCCGAACCGAACGGGGGGCGCGTATACCAAATTTGGATTCAGTCGCCCGCCGGGAATGAGCACGAACAGAAAATAAATTAGTGGTATGCGGTATGCTACGCGTATATGTATGGTCTGCAAGTCGAAAAGAGACGGCGAACGTTAGGTCTAGTCTGATAAATAACATGCGATGTTATGCTCACTCTGTCATGACTCCTGTGCTTCAGCCGGGAAGAGCTCGTCCCACTCTTTCCTTACATCCGCAACCTTCTCACCCACCACACTCCCCACCGGCCGTCCATACACGCCTTCTGACAGCGCACGCACCACAAACGGCGCAAACACGTCGAAGTAGACCGTGCCCACCGCGCGCAGCACCTTCGCGTCTTCCTCAGCCTGCGCCTCGCTCGCAGGCGGCTTGCCGCCGAGCCACGGCTTGTCGCGGGCGTAGCCCAGCAGGGCGGCCGCACCCGTCGCGAGGGTGCCGTCGAGGGCCACAAGGAGGTCGCGGTAGAGCTCGACGGGCGCGAGCAGCCGCAGGCCGTTCAGCGCGGAGAGCAGCGCGTTCGTGTAGATCGCCAGAAGGGGATAGGAGGCGAGGATCTGGGGAGGCACGTGCGGCGGGCCGCTGCGCAGCGAGTCGAGCTGGGCGGGCGTCGGCAGCGGGGGCGCAGAGGCCGCAGAGGCGGCGACGAGCAGCTGTGCGGGCCGCTTGGGCGTCGCCGCGGGGCCGATCCTGTCCTTCAGCGCGACGAACTTCGCGCTCCAGGCCGCCGCGGCGTCTCCGAGCTCCTGCGTAACAGCCGTGCGCACGGCGTCGACGAATATCGGCGCGAGCAGCGGCTTGAAGTCGAGCCCGACGCGCGCAAACGAGTTGGCGCAGTACGTGAGCTGCGTGAGCAGCGAGTTGAGGAGCGCCGGGTCCGGGATGTGCGGCAGCGTCGCGCGCAAGAGCTTGAGGAGCGCCTGGAGCTGCTCCGTCGTGAACATGCGTAGGAGCATCTGCAGCTGCGCCGGCGGCGGTGCAGCGGGGGCGCCGGGCGCGGGCGCGCGCTCGAGGAAGATCGTCGTGTACTGCGTGACGACGTCGTACACGCCCTCGCGCCAGACGTCGACGTGCCGCTTGAGGAAGCGCGCGTACGTCTCCTTGTCGCGGTCGCGGTCGCCCGCGAGCGCCTGGCGCTCGACGTCGACGGCGTGCAGCGCGCCCGCGAGGTACGCGACGCGCCCCGTGAGGAACGCGAGCGCAAGCTCCTGCTCGTCGAGCACGTCCATCTTCCGCAGGAAGTTCACCGCGCGGAAGAGCGCGGGCAGCTTCGCCTGCTCGCGCAGCATGCTCAGCAGCTGCGCGAGCATCGCCTGCACGCGCGCGTCGCACTCGCCCTTGACGGACTGGATGAGCGGGTTCGCCGGGAAGCGCTGCGCCAGACTCGAGGCGTGGTTCGCCAGCAGCAGCGCTTCGTTGTAGTTGTGGTTGCGAACGCACGAGTCGAGGAGCATGGGTAGTGAGAGGACGTCGTGCAGCTTGTCGTGTTGCTCGAGGACTAGGCTCGCCTTCCGCCGCTCCTTCTGGATCTCTCTCGTCTCTTGTGCGAATGAACGTGCCGAGTCCTCCAGCGCAGGAAGAGCAGAGAGGAGCCCGTCTAGTGATGAGGATAGCGACGTCAATGACGATGAGAGCGTTGATGTGGTTGCATGGAGGGACAGGAAAGTGGGGTACGAGGTGTGGCAAAGCGTCGTGAGCGCATTCGTGAGCTGGGCAGCTGAGGACGAGAGGGTTGTCGGTTCGACTGCAAGTTCTGCCAGCGGAAGATCGGTCAACTGGGAGAGATAAGCCGAGAATTCTGGCTGCGCGAAAGTGGATGGAGGCACGGGGTATGAGGACGAGCTCTCGAGCAGCTCAGGCAATGAAGGTAGCTCAAGCGCCACGTCGTCCTTCATAGCAAGCACATTGGAGTCAAAGGTCGCTGTGGACTCCATGTTCGTGTATTTGGTCTGATACAACGCGTCCTGCTATCGTGTATGCAACCGTCGCAGACACCTTGTCAGTCATAGTGCGCGAGTTTAGTCGACGACTTACATCTCAAGCCCTCTATCACTCAATTCGCCGCTCTCACAGCTGTATCAGTCCTATCGGCTTGTGTGTACTGCACGTGAATTGCGGGAAACGATGGGAAGGAGGTGTGGATGGATGATACTATTGAGGGCGACGCGAGCAAGATGGTCAAGTCTAGAAGACCGAGCCACACAGCAGTAAACAAAGCTTTACTTACTTCGACTTAGTACACCACTTACTTCGACTTACTACAGTAATTATCTTGATTTAATACACTACTTACTACGCCTGACTACATTACTTACCTCGACTTACTACAAGTAAGTAATTAACAAGAGACCGTTTCGCTTCGCTCCACGGTTCTTGTTCTCGTGGCTGCTGTTCTCGGGGCTGCTGTTCTTGTGGCTGATGCGCTCGCAATCGAGGTGAGCCTGAGGAATCGTCTGATTGTATGCGCCGCCTGCGGCGGCTCAATGGGCACTCTCGGATCCAAGCTGTTGCGAGTTGGGGGCGGAGCAGCAAGCCGGTTGGAAATTAAAACGATCGAAGGCGCGGAAGCAAGAGCGGGGCGTATATAAAGGGTCAGAGGGAGCGGGGGGGAGGGAAAGGGGTAACAGAAGGGTAACAAAGACGTTTCTGACTTTCAGGGCATATGGGTAAAAGTAAGAGATATCGTATAGACGATGCTGCGGCCAAGCAACACGAACCCGGACAGTTCCAGACAGTCGTGGTCGCCGATGTCATTCGATATTGAGATGCCCCTTCCTCTACTCGAATCAAGGGCAAACTTCTCCCTCTGAACTCATTACATCGTGGCGCGACTTCGCGCTGAATTCACAGGGCAGAACATTGTGTCTAGAGGTGTCATTCTATCCTTGAGCATTATTAGTACATTTCCGTCTCTACGCTCTATGTTTCTACATTGATATCTTTAGCGAGGCGTGAAATCGTCGACGGTCTCGTAGAAGTCCTTGATGAGGCGCTTCTGAGCATCGGCGCCCTTCTCGGCCTGCGAACGCGACATGAGTATGCAGGAAGGGTGCGCTAAGCTCTCCACGCACCTCGGAGTCTCCAATGGCGCGAATAACAATGTACTTGCGGCCCGTCAGGATCTCCTCGTTCACGTCGTTATCGAGTGGCGTAGAATGTCCGCCCGCGACCAGGCCGCCTGCCTCCTGGGCGATGATAGCACCTGCACAGATGTCCCACGGCCTCGAGAGCACTCAACACACGTGCACCGGCCAGCGAAGCGACGCGCTCACCAGCACCCGATCTCCCAGTAGATGTCGAGCCCACCCTGCGCGACCATGCAGTAGTTGAGCGCGGCGGTGCCGAGCGCGCGTAGCGAGTGCGCCATGCGGCCGCGCTCGACACCCTCGGCAGGGTTGCCCGCGAGGCGGCGGTACGCCTCTGCCTTGGCGTGCATGATGCCTGCGCTGCGGTCCGAGCCGCACTCGATGCCGATGAGCGCCTGCGAAAGCGACGGCAGCGGGCGCGGCGTCGCGAGTGGGAGGCGGCGCGGCGGCAGCCCGCGCAGCGTCATGTGCGACCCGAGCCCCTTCGCGCCCGTGTAGAGCTGGTCGAGGAACGGGTTGTAGATCACGCCCAGCACGGGCCGCTTCTTGTAGATGAGCCCGATGGAGACCGCGACGTGCGGGAAGCCGTGCACGAAGTTGGTCGTGCCGTCTGTGGGGGCGTCAGCTGGGACTGCTTGCGGCCTCGCGTGTCGTTTCGTGGAGGCGCACCGATGGGGTCGACGCAGAATGTGGGAAGGTCCGTGAGTGGCGGACGGGAGCCTGCAGCGTAGGACTCCTCGCCGATGCTGCGGAAATACTTGGTGAGCATCCACTGATATCGAGATAACTAGCCACCGCTGTGAGCAGCCATGCGCGAAGATCTGGCTCAACTGCGAGTGGGGATGGCCTGCTTCTCTTCCTGCATCGCCGTGACGCAAAGAACCCAGCCCGAAGCTGGGATGAGCACTCACAACTGGAACCCGGGATACTTCTTCTCCAGCTCGCCCTTTACAAGCTCCTCGACCTTCACGTCGTACTCCGTGACAAGGTCGACCGAGTTCTTCTTCTCGTCGACATTCCCGGACGCGAGGATCGCCTCTGAGCCGCGCAGGATGAGGTCGCCGGCCTGGCGCGCAAGCGCGGTCGTGAACGTCAGGATCTCCTGCAAATCGCTGGTTCCAAGCTCAATCTGGGACATGGTGGGTAGTGGTGGTCAAGAGCGCAGAGACGAAGAGGGTAGCAGCGAGGTGGTGTAATGACGGCCGGTCCATCGTATAGGCGATCGAGGGCGGGATCTCAGATAATCTACTCGACGGCTTTGGGGCGAACGTGCTTCGGAGGTGACGCCAGGGTGAGAGGTCGGCGGTTGGGGAGGCAGTGCGGTACAGTTCGAAGATAAAGTCGCGTAGAGCGCGCAAGCAGAGCTCAAGTGAAGAGAACCATGATATTACAAAGTACCGAGGGAATGCGAAGTCCGTTACATCTCGTCAATCAAAGCCTTTAGTCTAAGCTCGTCCAGAATCTCGAAGCCTTGCTCTGGTGTGACCTAGGTTGTATGAAGTATGAGCATGAATATAGGCTGGCGAATGCGGTACACACCTGAGCAAGCTGCACGTTGTGCTGGTCGAGCTTCTCCTCCATGACCTGCTTCAGCACGCGCAGGGTAAGGATATGAGCTTCCTTCAGCGTCATTTGCTGTTGTAGGAAGTCAGCGCAGGTAAAGCAGATCACGCTTTACGCCACGCACCTTATGCCACTTGTCCTGTAGCTCGCTCTGCGCCGCCTCCGAGCCAGATCCCACCGCCTTGGCCTCGTAGCGCACGAACGTACCCGAAGGATCTGTGTGGAACCTGATGCGCATGCGCTGTCAGCATCAGGGCACGAAACGTCAAAGAGCACGCACAGCTGGGGACCATTCTCATCGACACCTGCAATGAGCAGAGCCACGCCGAACGGCCGACTCATCATTGCCTCCTCGTCGTGCACGCTCTCACCGAACCGAAGCGCGAGGTCACACACTGCCTGTGTGCAGCTCTCGACCTTGATTCGCTCGTCGTAAACAAAGGCGTGGTTCTGGGATGTTACGCGTGCGTGGTCGACCATTGTTCGTGCGTCGGCGATGAGTCCCGACATGGCGCAGCCGAGGTGGCGGTCAATTTCCATGATCTTCTCGATGGACGATGACACGAGCAGGGGAGACTGGACGCGTTTCTCGACGGCGAGGACGACGCCCTCCTTCGTGCATACTCCGACGGTCGTCGATCCTAGCTGTAAGCCGAGCTCAGATTCACTGCAATGAGACCTTGCGCATCAACACGCACCTTAATGGCCTCGATAGCATACTCGACTGTCCAACTTGGTTGAGGGCACACGCGACCTGGATGCTTGTCAAAGCGTACCTTGGAATAACCGACCCTCTGGCGAGAAGGTGTTGACACCACGGTCTTGGGAGAAAGTAAGCTAAATGCCTCGATGCATATGCTGCATTCTCGCTCACCGTATTCAGAACGAGTGAGAAACATTGCGAGGAGGATATGGGGAAGTGGTAGAGACGGAGGGGAGGGTGTACGCAATGAGTCTTGAGCCGCGCGTCGCGTCGCCTGGCATGATCGTGAGAACCACCTGCCTAAAATGCAGACACCTTCGCGGGTGGACCCCTCCCACCATCTCCCGCTACCTCCTGTCCTTTTTCCCCTCGTTCGTGGATCATCCCAGAGCTATCCTGTAAGCAATCAAAAGTCAGTACTCAGTACTCATGTTGTCGTGATACTGACTAACAAGGTATCGCAGCATGAATATCGACCTTGTCCAGCGGCACGAGCTCCTGAAGCAGCTCGCTGTCCACGAGAACGCTGCGCAGCTCCTCCGAAGTCAGCTCAATCGACTCACTTATGTCCAGCACCTTCCTCCAGAGATACTCTCAATGATATTCACATACTGCGTCTGCTTTGACCCAGTCCGAGATCCACCCGCCACTTCGCGCTCGTGGACCGTCGTCCTGCATGTTTGCCAGAGGTGGCGAGAGGTCGCGCTCAATACTACGCTTCTGTGGGCCATGCTCGCTCTCCCAGCCCCAGCGCATTTTCTTGAAGCAGCGCTCGAACACTCGAAGGCATCCCCGCTGGATGTCACGATCCATAGATGGAGTTCACAGCTAGACGTCGCACGTCAGGCTCAGGCGGTCCTATCCCAGATGCCAAGAATCCGTACGCTCAGGTGGTATGCAAGAGCATTCGACGCGGCAGTTTTTCCTGCCCTCGCATGCACTCCTCAATGTCATACGTTCGCGGTTGGGCATGTCTACGACGCCGCAGAAGTCTTCGGGTGGGACACACGCCCGTTGCATGCAATGGGGGTCAGGTCGTCATACGTCAAGCATTACGGAGACATTTACGGAGTCGTGAAAACGCTACCGTTACTTCGACATCTGATTATCGGCCCCCATGTTTGCTTCGGTCCATCGATGCCAGCTAGCCTAGGCGATGCACTCCAAGCCCTGGCCCCGCTCCGCGAGCTCGAATCTCTTCGACTGTCATGCATATTCGGAGGACATAACGAGAATCAACCTGACGTCTCAATCCGACTCTCCTTTCCCAAGCTTCGCAGCCTTGTTTTGTCCGGGCAGACCTTCTCCTGCTGTGGACTGCTTGCAAGGCTTGACTTTCCAGCGACAACGAGCGTTCGGATCATCGACGTATCGCAGTACGCCAATGCAACGCAGGACATCCTCGCAGTTCTTCCGAAGATCATAGGCTCGGCTGACCGCGCCCCGGTCATCAGTCTCTCCTTCCACGGACGCGGTTTCCAGTCCGAACAAGTTACGGTCGCGGGGTGGAAGACCCTGAAATCTGTCCTTGACCACTGCCCGCTCCCGAACTTTTCGCTGGCGCTGCCCCGCTACGGCACGTCACTAGAGATTATATTCGCGCAGATTCCGCTCGGCCGCGTGCGCTCGCTCTTCATGCACGCCACCGCCCTCAGCCCATCTGCAGTCTGGGGCCCGCGCCTCCGGCAGTACCTCAACGACGTCGAGGAGCTGCGCCTCAGCGCGCGCGAGTTCCGCGCGGTGCACCGCATTCTGCGCGAGCCCGGCGTCCTCCCGCGCCTGCGCGTCCTCCAGCTCGACCGCGTCTTGAGCCTCGACTGTCCGCGCGAGCAGCTCGCGCGCGGCTGCAAGTACATCGACTGCTTCCACCTCCTCGAGCACCTCCTCCAGCGCCGCGCAGAGGCGGTACAGCGCGTGCCCAAGCTCGTCTTGCGCGCGCAGGTACCCATCGCGCCCGCGCGCCTGCAGGCACTCGCAGCCCACGTCGAGGAGATCGTGCATGTCGTGGTGTCAGCTGATGGGAACGAGGGCGAGTATGAGCCGTGGATAGGGCGCAACGAGGAGTGGGACGGGGAGCCATACGTTTCCGATGACGGAGATGAGGACTCTGAGGACGACGAGTTTTAGCTCCGTAACAAAATTCCGCTGTCTATTTCATGTTGACGGCTATCACGTTATATTGTTGGAAAAATATCCGCGGACTATTCTTTGAAGGTCACTGTAACTAGCTATGACCCTCTCGCTGCACAGCAGTGCGACGAACTACCTCCGGCCAAACGCATCAACCTCTCTCGATCCGTCATCGTCTATGTGTGGACGCGGCGGGTCCCGTCGCCCGCGCGACATGTGTTTGCTGGGAAGACGCAGCTAACATCTAGACCGTACGTACGCCCTCGGTCAGTTATACGTCGAAGAATAGCGAAGCGTGTAGTACGCACCTGCCTGGCCTGCTCGCGTGCCGGCCAGTTGGCGATCTTGAATATGTCCCCAAGCTCCGCAAACACCAAGTACCGCCGCTGGTCTATTTGCTGGATCATCGACCACTCGCACTGCCTGCACGGTCGCACCCCCGGCGCGCACTCGACGAGGATCTTCCAGATGTCGGTGTGCGGCCAGAGGACCTCGCGGCGGGTGAGCGCCCCCCTCCGGATGAGCTCGAAGGCGAGGCGCTGCAGCGCGCGGTGGCACTGCGTGGACGCGCAGCTTCCGTGCTCGGCGGCGTGGAAGACGGGATGGAGCACCGTGGCGTTCCTGCGCAGCAGCGCCTCGGACGCCACGACGCACAGCTGAGTGTCCGCCGGCGAAAGGCAGATCTTTTCCTTGTCACTGGTGTACGTGCGATTGCGTGTCTGTGCCGGGAGCGTGGTGCAGTAGTACAGCGCCGTAGCGATAAAAGGCGGCGGATTTTCCGCGTCGATCGCGCGCGCGAGGGCGACCGCAGCAATTGGAACGGTCGTAGAGCGAGAGCGGTGAATTAAATCGCCGGGCTGGACCACGTCGGTAAACAGGAAGCTTGTGTCTAGACAGTCTCGCAGGTACGACATAGGGAAGAGCCATTCGAGACGGGCGATGGCTTCGGCGATTATGACTTGGCACCCGTACTTCACAGCAATGGGCGTAATGACCAGCAGACGATCGAAATCTACCGCCCAGTTGCTGTTGAAGAAGGTTCTGGTGCAGGTTGAGCTTAGTGTTCTCATATGATACAATGGTGACTACAGACACTCACTTCATGATATCGCTATCATACAGCATCATCACTAGATCCACCAAGCGGTAGGACTCGTCATGTAAGACGAGTACGCGATGGCTGTCTGGAACATCGTGAGGCTGTACGCCGTCAAGAACCTTTCCGAGGACTGTCGAGTTGTCCTTCATGATTTCAGAGTGTATTTTGAAGGTGTACTGGTCTCCAGCAACCACGATCAAATCCCCGTCATCGTACCAGAGCATCGGATGCTTCGGGGGGAAGCCCAGGGGCTCGAAATACCAGTCAGCATCCTTGCCACCAGGAGGGGCCTTCATCGTCTGAAGTGAGGGAGCAGGCTCGTCGTCGCCGAACATGGCCAGAGCATCGAGCGTCTGCACTGAGCGAGTCTTCTTGTTAACCACCGCCATCGTTCTGAAGAGGATCTGCACAGGCGGCCAGAGGTCGTCGTGGTGGATGTCGAGAGAGAGGGAACAAAGTCGAGGACGAAGAGCCGCGTCGTGCTCGCCACTCGTCTGCACGTGGCCGCTGAGTGGCACACACGTAACCTTTCCTTTGCTCTATATCACGCTGCGTTAGCGTCGGCGCAGTATAGCCGTATATCTTACCGCGGCGGCCGCGTACGCCATAGACAGGAGATCCTGAGCGTCCTCGCCTGGATCCCAAAGTTGCCCGATGTGCGCACACACCGTTCGCTTCAAGTTCTATGTGCGACAACGCCTCTTGTACGAACGCCTGCCGAAGGGTCGTCGCAGGTCGCTTGCCCAACTTGCACGACGGACGCGGACTATGCGCGGCCAGGAATTCGCACTTTGCATCGCCGATCTCCTGTGCTATGGCTGTCAGAGGAGACGGTAAGAAGAGTCTGCAAGGGACGTTTGAGCACCACTCCGCACGAAATAGAACATAGAGGCGGTAACGTGTAACCCCAGTGCGCAGCGCGAATGAGTATCCGCTTCCCTCCGGCGCCGATAACCCCTGGATTTCCTGCTGCTTTCATAGACCTACGCGGGCTAGAAAGCAAGGGCAAGTGCATGGAGTGCTTAGCTTATGGTTCCGGTCTGGATTCTGCGGCGGCAAGATATTTCCCAGCGCAAGTGAATTCTGGACGAACTTGGTACATATAGACAGATCTAGCCATACATTAAGAGGCTACTTCATGTCAGTTTCGATAGTATGAGGAGAGTATAGTGACGCACCACATACACAAGCCCGCCCGTCGTTCCAACTCCAGTAACGCCAGAAAAAACAGCCCCGAGAGAAGAGAAGACGGTCGACGTCACCAGTCAATTAGGCGCAAGTGAATAATATATGTTACACAAAGCTTACAACGTTAGCGAAGAAGATCCAGGGTGCCAATTATACCAATGTGGGAAGGGGAAGTCGTGAAGCACGTTTCATGATGGGGAGAAGACATGTAGATCAAGCAGAGGTGATTGCAGGTAGGTACTCTATGTGGAGTGTCAATGAAGATGTGCGGCCAACGTACGACTGGCCGAGTAAGAGCGCAGATGTGGAGAGAGCTACGGTACAGGTATTCCAAGGGAAAGTGGCGGTGACATGAGGTGGAGGTGTGGTGCGTTTCGGAGGGACTACCGTCCGGGCCAGGTGACCGTCTCGGTCTTGTCCGGCGAGTCGGGATCGCCCGCGACGTCCGGCTCGACGAGCACGCCGTCCGCGTCAAGGCCGCCGCGGAGCTGCAGATCGACGGCTTCGCGCGCACGCTCGTCCGCGTCGTCGTCGAAGCCGAGATCACGGGCGTCGCCACGCCCATCAAAGCCGAGGTCGCGCTCGAGTTCTGGCCGGACGAACATCCAGCCGTCGGCGTCGCCCGCACTCGGCGGGGGCTCGAGGAACATGGAGTCGCGCCGCGGTGGCGCGCGGCGCACGGGCGCGAAGGGCTCCGCGGGCAGCGGCTCGGGCGTCGAGGGCACCGCGAAGGGCGGCGAGTACGGGCGCGGGGACGCGCTCGGGGTGAAGCCTAGCCACGTCGTCTGGCGGAGCGGCGAGCTCGCGACGGGCTGGTAGTCGGGCTTCTCGACCGCCGCGAAGGGGCACGCGGGCGCGGACGAGACGTGGTCGGCGAAGAAGGTGTAGACGTAGAACGTCCCGTTCGGCGGGCGCGCCGCGGAGCCTTCGGAGTGCTGCGGCCGCGCGAGGGATGACGCACGCGAGGGCGCATAGTACGAGGGGCCGGCGGGGTACTGGGGGCGCGCGGGGCGCACGGGCGTCGGCGGCTTGTGGCGCGTGGTGAAGATGCCCTCGGACGCCGCCTGGCACGGCATGTAGCGCGTCCCAAGCGGGTTGCCGCACGCCGCGCAGCCGACGCCCTCACGCACGCAGCCGCACGCGCTCTTCATCATGCGGGCGACGATGCTGCGCTCGAAGTAGACGGCGTCCATGGCAACGACGGAGTCGGTCGCCTCCCGCTTGCCTACCCACACGCCGCGTGTCTTCTGCGGGAAGGCGCGGAGATGGATCACCGCACCACATCCGTTTGTTCGGGGCGTTGGGCGGGCGTGGGAGGAGCTGCTCGCTGAGGGCGGGGAGCGGGGTAGCGGCGAGGGCTCATAGGGTCGAGAATAGTCCGTGGAAGGTGCCTTTGACATCTCTCCGCCGCAGTAAAGCACGAAACTCTCCTCGTCGTCCTCGTGTTCGCCCACCCGGCGCTGTTCGTCAAGCGCGACCGTGCCAGAGGCATCGCTGGGTTCATCTGCAAGAAGATCTGCGTACATGGAATCTGGGGGTTCTTCCCGCACGGCGCTGGGCATGGCCCATGGTGGTGTCATAGGCCTTGGTGGTTGTGCGGGCAAAGCGAACGGCCTGCCGGGAGCAGGAGGTGGTCCAGAGAAGCTGATGGGCGGTACACCAGAGACCGAGGCTGGACGGACAGCGCCAGAGAGGCCGTGGTCGAGACGCATCGCACCGCGCCGCCGTAGACGGGACGCCTCGCCTGTTCGAACGAGGTCTGAAAGTACAATGGAGTCGTCGGCGTCGGTGAGCTGGGGCCCCAAAGCGAGACTTGAGCGTCGTCTCGGCTCTGGCGGCGGACGTTGTATGTGTTCTGAATGTCGGCGGTAGACTTGTGGCATGGCAGTCGTCGATGATGGTCGTAAATGTTGAGGTGCGAGGTGGGGGTCGGGGCGCGGGCGGATGCCTTGAGGCGCGCTTACGTAAGCCGACCCAAATATGGGCAGGCCCGCTTCATCTCGGCCTTGTCTTCACCTGCCAGCTCGTTGTTGTTGTTCTCCAGGGCATGACGGGCTGGGAGCGACAATAGCAGATGGACAGAGGAAAGGCCCGTGGCGGAATGAGTGCCTGCGATGGGCCCTGCGCCTCGTTGTTCCTTCGGAGGAACTAGGAGGTGTGTTGTCGTCTGACGAGGCACGCTGTGCCCCGCAGCCTCTCGTCAGGGTCCCACTCACACCGGTCCGTGCTAGAGGGCTTCGGAAAACGGCACGACGCCATTGCGTCTGCTCGCGCGTTTGCACGGGCGAGCCGCTGCAGGACGCGCTCGGGTGCGTGCGTGCCTACCTTTGCCCGCGATCCTCACTGATGAACCTACGCAGACGGGTTTCGGTGATCCTGCGTGATCCTGGGCCCCGTCGCTGCGCCCGTCTGGTGGCCGCGCGATGGTAGGGTCGCCGCGAGATGGCGGGCCACGCCCATCGCCCCATCGCGGCGACCGTGCTCGATCTGTCGCCGCCGCCGCCATCCCAAGCAGCTTTTACCCGCGGGCGTACCGGCTCCGGCCACTTCGGAGGGAGAACGTCCGCGCGGGTCGCTGGCGGCAGGTGTGCATCCGGTCGGGAGTGTATAGAGGCCTGCAACTAGACTAGTGGCCGATGGCATCCTTCTCGGTGCTTGCCATGGTCGGGCGGCGAACTCTACTAGTCGTGGCCCGCACTATCAGTGTTGGAGAAGGGGAAAGCTTGCAATGGCGCACGCCCGGCATGTCTACGGAACATCCTCACAGGGGGCACGCAGGGGCACGCACGGCAAGCGCAGGCGGCGTCGCAGCGTGCATGACCTCATCGGGCGACGCGCAGCCTGTCCGGGGCGCGAGCTGCTCTTCTCGTCGGGCACGGCACCCACGGTGTCCTAGCGGCCACGTCGGTGTGCGCGTGGCACGCGTGGTGCGTAGGGTTGGTGTCAAACTCTGGCGCAAAGCTCCCGACGAGGTGGGAAGGCCGTGTTCTGCGGCCCGCCGGGGTGCGTGCGCGGCCTGGGCGGCCCCTGCGCCGCGCGCGAGGGCTGGTGCGCGTGCCTGATTTCTTGTGCGTGTCGCGTGCGCAACGCTGGGCGTCGGCGGGCCTGGCGGTGTGCAGCGCGCGCGAGGATAAAGGAAAGGACCGCGCGCCGATGTTATATAAGACTCCGATGCCGCTGTCGCGCGGGGCTCTCGTGCGCGTGGGCCTCCGAGGAGGACGCCTCCGGGGTTCCATTGCGGGGCTTCCAGAAGGACGCTGTCCGCCCGTGTGTTGCGCCCGCGGGGGGCCTTCTAGGGGCGACGCACCTCGTGGGCGTACGGCATCTCTCCGCACGAGCGACCCTGG
>BPQB01000140.1:0-46068 GCA_019973155.2 Phanerochaete sordida
AGAGCCATCTGACCGCCACCGGCGCGTCAGTCAAGCGTCCTTCTACCATGTCGGCCGACGCACTATCCAAGCCTGATTCTACCACGTTCGCCGACGCACCGTCCAAGCCTCCTTCTCCCACATTGGCAGACGCATCGTCCAAGCCTCGTTCTACCACGTTGGCCTACGCACCGTCCAAGCCCGCGCTCCCGACGCACGTCTCTGGCGGCTTTGCACCGGCTGGCCGCTCCACATTCCGCACCACCGCCCACGCGACTCCAGGAGCGACGTCGACGCAGGCAGACCCATCGCTGTCAGCAGAACAGCGTCTGGCGGCTTTGTTTCCGACGGCCCTTCGCTCGCCTCTCCTCGGATGTGCAGGGACGGACGACGTGTGGGATGGGTTCCTCGACGACGACGGCGACAGAACCGCGCCACGCGTGCCTGGATGTGCGGCCTCCGACGGCGTCGCGGGCGAAGACGTGCTGGATGGGCCCACGCCGAGCAAGGGGCACAGGAATCCTTTTGCCATGCTCGGGGCGTCAGACGTAGAGGAGGCGGAGCGTAGTGCTGCTCATCTCAGGAAGAAGGAGAGACAGAGGAAGGCTGCAAAGCAGCGGGTGTAGGCTGCAAATGGACGGTTGGACCCTGCGTGGAATTGACCAGGTCGGGGACACTGCGACTGTATCCGGGGTTTTCAGAGAATCTTATGCTGCCATGCCCATATTCGTCCGTCCTATGCAACAGTCAGACTCTTCCCTAGGCCGAACGCGGCTCAAGCGCACCTCATGAGGTTGACGAGAACCTCGGGCGACCGCTTGTACTCGAGGCGGTGCAGTCCTTTTTCCAGCACATCCTTGAGCGCAGCGTCGAGCCGTTACAATAGCGTCTCCGCGCTCGCAGTGGAGAGCGAAGAAAGCGCTGCCAGCTGGTGCGCATCCTCAAGGCCTCACGGGTCTTCTGCATCTATCTGATTCTATGCGCCGCGATGCCATGGCGAGGGCCCAAGGAGGGATCAGCGCTAGCAGCGCTCCGCCCCGTCCGCCGGGATGGCTGTAGTAGGTAAGATAGGCCCAGCTCAAACTCGACGTCATCACGTGCTCAAGCGCCGTCACACTTGGCTGGCGCAGATGTTCGAGAATTCCATAACTTGTATTCCTGTATGCACAGACAGAGATTAGAGCCGACATTTTGTAGGCACACCCAATCTTCGAATAACACCGGCTCTATGTGGTGTACAATCGACTGGGTAGACACGATATGAAGCTCCCGTGAGGCTCAGCAAGAAGTATTACATAAGCTCTAAGCTAGACGATGGGTGCCAATCAGCGGGATGGCGAGCAAAATGAGAAATTGGGCGGCGGGAGTAGTATTCAGGACAGTAACACGTCTTTACCATGGCTCCGCGGAAGCGACACGCTCAGAAGGCTATAGAGAATCTCCGGAAAGCGGGAAAGTACAGTCCAAAGCGGAGAAAGGTGGCGAAACCTGAGGAGGAGGAAAAGGTGAGTAAAATCGAATTATATTCGAGCGCACTAACCGTCAATGTCAAGCAGGAGACGGTTCGCATGACAGCGGAGGAGGTCATGGAGCATCGAGCTCGAACATTTTCAGAGATATCTAGGCCCACCTGGGGTACCCAAGCTCCGCAGAGGCCAGTCCTCGCCCACCTGGAGGAGAACCACCAGCTGCGCCGCTTCCCACCTACCGCAGTACCCCCTGGATCACCTGTACACATTCCCATAGTCAATACACATCATTCTCCGCGACACAACGCGCAAAATGAAGCACATACCCCTCATACATCCTGTCGTGGCCTTGTCACGGTTGAGGAGCTGCCAGATGAGGATGCACAGGCTGCGCTCGCCCGTCAGAACGATCCGGTGCGGCAGAAGGTCCCAATCGGCTGGGTGATTCATAGCTCAGATGCGCCTGACGCACCAGAGAGTCGGCTCGAAGAACTACAAGCGAAGGCAGCAGCCGCATCATGGGATAAATGCAAAGAGACATCACAGCACATACCTGCCGCCGCAGTCGATGAGCCGGATTCTTCTGGACAGAGCTCGAAACCCCGCTTCACCCCTGCCCCATCTATGAGAGAAGCAAGTGCCGCGCATGACGATATCACCAATCTCCTCCGTCCACGAAGACGCAACGGAATCGGACACTTACATTTCACCAAAGGCGACGATCTGCAGCGCAAGCTCGAGCAGATGCGCATGTTTCTATACCAGTATACCCAAGGGGTCTCTACATGGACCGCCGCTTCATTGCAGATCGCGCGGATGTGGGAAGAAGGGGAGACCGGAGAGTACCATGCGAGACAGCTGCGCCAGTGGACGCGCAGCTTCATCGCCGACCGCCACGCCCTTCCCGTATCCCGCATGGGTACCTGGAATCAGTCTCTCATCGACAAGAAGCCGGAGCTGAAGCAGGCAATCAACCTACACCTCCAGAGCGTAGGAAAATACGTTCGCGCCATGGATATCGTCGATTTCCTCGCGGATCCTCTTGTCCAGCTCGAGCATGGCCTTGGCGAAGGCATCTCGCTGTCTACAGCGCAAGTCTGGATGCACAAACTTGACTACCGGTGGACGCGAGCTTCTAAAGGGCTGTTTGTGGACGGTCACGAAAGAGGCGACGTGACTACTTACCGAAACGACATATTCCTCCCTACACTTGAGGTTGTTCATCCTAGGCTTCGCCTATGGTCGAAGGATGGCACCGAGATCGCTGTATCAGGTGCCTTACCAGTGGGCAGTCCCCAGCGACGGGTGGTGCTTTGGTACCATGACGAGTCGACCTTCTATGCCCACGATCGCCGGCACGTCTACTGGCAGAAGAGTGGCGGAACCAAGGAACCTCAGCCGAAAGGGGAAGGTGCTTCGCTCATGGTCGCAGACTTCGTCTCAGCCGATCATGGGTGGTTAGCTTCTCCTGACGGCAAAGAGTCTGCACGAGTATTCTTCAAGGTAGGCAAGAATCGGGAGGGCTACTGGGATAATGACGACGTCCTGGCCCAGGCGTCGAAGGCCATGGACATCTTGCAGCGCCACTATCCCCATGAGGACCACATCCTGATTTACGACAACGCACCAATCCACAAGAAACGTTCACCTGAGTCCCTCTCCGCGCTCCACATGTCGATGGGTCCCACGAAGAAGCCGGGGTACTTTTTTGGCGTCGAGATCCCTGTCAAACACCCGGTGACCAAGAAGCCAGTCTATGAGCCTGACGGAACCATTGCGAAGGAAAAGGTGCCCATGACAGGGGCGCGACTGCCGGATGGAACACCGCAGTCTCTATACTTTCCTGAGGGCCATCCACAGGCCCGTGTCTTCAAGGGGATGACGATCGTTCTGGCAGAGCGTGGCATCGATGTCAGCAAGCTTCCGGCTCAGTGCAAGGGGAAGGGCTTCAATTGCGCACCACCAGCGATCGACTGCTGCTGCCGGCGTGTCATGTACAACCAGCCCGACTTCCAAGAAGCACGCTCGCTTCTCGAGACACACTGTGAAGCTCGTGGCTTCCAGGTTCTCTTCCTCCCCAAGTTCCATTGTGAGCTCAACCCGATAGAGCAATGCTGGGGTATGGCGAAGCGGGAGTACCGCATGTACCCCGAGTCGTCCTCCGAGGCCGTTCTCGAGATCAATGTCGCCAAGGCACTCGCGACCGTTGATCTCTACTCCATGCGGCGGTTCTTTACTCGCACGCTTCGCTTCATGGATGGCTACCGATATGGACTCACTGGAAAGGCCGCTGCCTACGCGGTGAAGCGGTATTCCGGTCATCGAGTACTGCCGGGGCTCCAAGTACTGGAGGAGCTCGAGCTCGCAGGGCAGCTGGAGATGGTGGAGAGATGATGGATACCTGCATATGCCATTTTCTCAGGTCTCGGACACGATTTCTATGCTTTTCCCTTCATCATCCGCGTCGAGTACGCGGTTTACACGCGACCATAGATGATTGCAGCATTAATTCCCAACATGTACACTCTTGGGACTTATCAGCAGATAGCACACGTCTCACGTGATCGTCACACTGTGACCGTAGTGGGTGAGAATGGGCTGGGTCTATCTTACAAGAGATCGTTTCGCTTCGCTACACGCCTGCTGCCCTCGCGGTTGCTGCTCTCGTGGTTGCTGCTCTCGCGGTTGCAGGTATCGTGGCTGCTATTTTCGCGGTTGCAGGTCGTCTTCTTCGACGCGATTGGCATTCTAACCTGCATGGCATTCTCACTTCAATCGCACAGCTCGGAGAAGGGTTTGCGCCGCCCGCGGCGGCTCAGGCGTTCGTGGGCGTTTGACACGGCGTAAGATAATAGCAGATGCGCATCGGAGGGCAAGTCCGACTGAAATTTGTGGTGATCGGTCGGACGGCGTAGGGATACAGCGGACGGTATATAAGGAGCGAGGTCGCATGGGGTGTGGGGTAAGGGGGTAAGAAAGAGTAAGAGAAGCTTTACTTACTTTCAGGCGATGTGGTTAAAGATACGAGTTATGATGCATGATGACAAGTACTCGAGCTTGGAGGACAGAGCCCGGCCTTTCTGGGACGCACACAGGCGGCCGTGCGACACGTCGCGAGCGGGCTCGGAAAGCTGGCCAGTGGCGATAGTACCGCCGGCAGGGAGCACGGTCACGTGCCGTCCATGTGTCCATGTTTCGCCCAAGCGCACGCGCTTTGCTTCGAACGCTGACGACTTTGCGAACCTTGTCGCCACGCGCCCTCCGCGAGGCCGCTCCCCGCAATCATCGACTGATAGAAATCGTCCTCACGATGCCGGTTTTGTCCTGTTTTCCTTCGCAACCATGTCGACGCCTCTTCACACCCTTGCCAAGGTCCCCAGCGGCGGCAGCCTCGAAGACGCTCTCGCCGACGCCCTCTCTGGCAAGCCGTTCAACGATGTGACGTTCTACACCCTCGCGCGGGAGGAAGGAGGCGGCAAGCGGCGCGCTGTGCACGCGAACAGTCGTATCCTCACGTCGTCCTCAAAGTACTTCCGCGAGCGTGAGTCGCCTCGATGTACGCCGAGCTACTAGCTTTGCTGACCGAGGCGCAGTCCTAGCTGAAGAAGTAGGCGATGGGCCCGCTCCGAATGCTCTCTCCGAGAGTACCGCAACGCTAACGGGTACCGCTCGGGATGATGAAGATGCCAGCACGCTCAGCGATGACGACGATATCGATGCGTTGGAGAGTTTGCTGGCGACGCCGAGCGAAGTCTCGTTTGGGGGCGATGAAGAGACGAAGCTGGTATGTCTGTTGGACGTACCAACGATGCACTCTACCAACCTCTTCACAGCCCGACAGTGCATCCGAATACACCAAGAACGTATCCACAGCTGTCAGCGCTACGAGCGGCACCCGCGTCGTCACTCTCGACAACGTCGAACCCGACACGTGAGTAATGTACTGCTTTGACGAGCCTTGATTGACTGAAACGCCTGCAGACTCGAAGCAGTCATCTTCTACATCTACACAGGGAACGTGTACTTTCGTCCTCTCCGCTCTCAAGATTCGAGAGTCTGTGAAGACGCCAAGGCTACCTATGCGCCGGCGAACCCAAAGCGACCGGCGTGCTGCTGCAAAGCCGTTTATTGCTTCGCTGACCAGGTACGTGCGCTACGATACAGGCCCCTCGGAAGAGCGCCAGGAGGAGCTGACATGCGCACTCAGGCGGGTCTCGACGAGCTCAAGGAGCTCGCAGACGCGCATCTCTTTGCACAGCTCGACAAGGACAATATCCTCGACGAAGTATTCTCGCCGTTCTCCGCGAAGTACGTGCACTTGCGCGCCACATGTCTTACGGCCTGCTGACGCGTGTGACGCATAGGTACCCCATCATCTTGCGCCGCCAAGTCGCGTTCCTGCTCGAGAAACACTGGACGTCTGCGACGCACGCTAGGTCAGGACCGTTAGTCGAGCGGATTGTGCGTGGCGAGATGCCGCACGCTGCGCCCGCGCTGGCGATGCTTCTGGGAGAGATCTCCCCAGGTCTCGCGCGCAGTGAGTGTTCCTTGGATGGGAAGTCTAAGGGGCCTCTGCCTCCGGATCCCTCACCCGCCAACCCGTCGTTGCGCGAACCTTTACCTGCGAACCTCTCGTCCGCGCGCGTACCGGCCACCGGCTCTCCGTCCGCTGCTGTGTCGCCAGCGAGGCCTGCCCCTCCGGGGTGCGCTCCGGGATCCAACTTACTGGCTGGCAGTCCTCCTGCGTCCGCGTCTATACCTACCTCTTCAATATCTGGGCCGGCAAGTCCGTCTGTGCCACCAGGGTCCGCAGGTGGTGCCGGCGCTGGCGAGGCCGACGCGGCGGCGGAGAGCGTTACGGTGCGCCCGGCAGCGCGCGTTACAGAGAGTGCTGTACCTGCGCGTGGGCCGGCTATAGACGCGACCGCAGTACCAGCACAGGTCCCCGGCGCGGCGTCGGCATCTGATGTGGGAGGCGAGAGCCGCGTCCTCCAGAAAAGGCGCTGCAAAGTCTGCAAAAAGAAGACCATCTGGACCGTCTGCTGGGCCTGCAAACAGAAGTGGGCTGGTATGGTCAAGCCAGCTGACAGTATCGGGAGCACAAGGGTAGCGGATGGGGGTGGTGTGGCAAGTATCGCGTCTTCTGGTACGTAGCTGGGCGGAACATATAGGGTTCAGGCATATCCTCAAGGTGAAGGAGTAAGTAACGCGTAGCGCAGATGTGAGGTCTCCGAGTATAGGTGCATACAGCGCCGGTGACATGTGCGATGTTCGTCTCTGCCACTTTTTCTTCAGTTCCATCCTCAGCTTATTTTTCTTCCCGCACGTAGTGTGGTCTCTGCGGACGCCTTCCTGGGGAGAGGGAACGGGGCTGGTGCGATGTATAGGTGCATGTCCGCGTCCAGCCCAAAGATATCCTCAGAATGATGTGCGGTACCTGTCGTCCTCAGATGGCGCGTCTGATATAGATAATTGGACTGGGCAGGACAAGCGTCGAACGCGGGCCGCAAAAAGGCGCAAGTGTTGTAGTTCGCGGGATATGTCGCAGACACGATCACGTGGCATTTATCCGTATTCGCCGCGCGTGCCTGCCGCCCGAGCGCACGCGCTTTGCTTCGAACGCTGACGCCGCGAACCTTGTCGCCACGAGTTCTCCGCGAGGCCGCTCCCCCGCTCTCATCTGCTAGCGGACATCGTCCCCACGATGCCAATTCTCTCTCCTGTTCTCCATCCCAGCCATGTCGACCCCTCTGCACACGCTCGCGCAGGTGCCCAGCGGCGGCAGCCTCGAGGATGCCTTCGCAGATGCGCTCGCTGGCAAGCCTTTCAATGATGTGATTTTCTACGCGTCTGCGCGGGACGAAGCCGGCGGAGAGCGGCGCGCTGTCCACGCGAACAGGCGCGTCCTCATGTCGTCTTCAAACTACTTCCGACAGTGTGAGTCGTCTCTGTGTGTCTTGGAGCGCTGATTTTGCTGACGGGGCGCAGTTCTGTCTTCAGGGAAAGAACGTGAAGTATCTCCAAAGCCTGTTGCGGACACGTCCGCGATGGTGATAGGTGACACTCGGGACGAGGACGAGAGCACGCTCGGCGATGACGACGACATCGACGCTTTGGAGAGCCTGCTGGCGGCGCCGAGCGAAGTCTCTTTTAGGGATGATGAGTCGGAGATCAAGCTGGTGTGTCTGATGGATATGCCGAGGACGCACCACACTAACCGCTCCACAGCCCGACAGTGCATCCGAAGACACCAAGAGCGTCTCCACAACTGTCACCGCTGCGAGCAGCACTCGCATCATTACTCTAGACAACGTCGCGGCCGACACGTGAGCATTCTAGTCATTTAGAAGAGATTAGCTGTCTGATGTCCCGGCAGACTTGACGCAACCATCTTCTACATCTACACCGGCAACGTGTACTTCCTACCTCTGCGCTCTTCGGTTCCGGAAGTAGTGAAGCACGACAAGGAACGTCCGAACAGACCCATGTGCTCGTGCAAGGCGGCATATCGCTTCGCTGATGAGGTATGTCCTGCGAACGGTTGATAAACACGAACTGACTGCTGCACTTAGGCGGGACTCGATGAGCTAAAACAGCTCGCAGAGGCGCACCTCTTCGCACAGCTCGATGCTGAGAACATCCTCGCCGAGGTCTTTTCGCCGTTCTCATCTCAGTAAGCACCGCGGTTTCCTCTACCTTCCTATGGATGCTAACGCGCCTGCGCGCAGGTACCACACCATCCTACGCAAACAGGTCTACATTTTGCTCGAGAAGTACTGGACGTTGGAGGCGCGTGCCGGGCTGGGACCTATCGTTGAGCGCGTCGTGTGCGGCGAGCTGCCGCACGCTGCGCCTGCGCTCAACATGCTGCTCGGCGAAATCCCTGTGGCGCTGCCCGCGACTTCTGCAGAAGATCGCGCGCACGGCGTGCCTTCGCCAAAGGCCCAGGCACCCGCCAGCTCTCCATCCGTCGAGTTCTCTCCAGACAATGCCTCTCCCGTCAAAGCCGTTCCCGCAAAGCCTTCTTCGCCAGAACGCGTCCCGAAGATCAGCTCTACAGCTTCCCAGCCTGCGCCCTCCCCTCCCGCAGCTGCCGCTGTCGGTGCGTCGGAATATCCGCCGGCAGCCTCACCTCCGAGCTCGACGATCTCGTCCTCTGGCCGTGTTGAGCCGCGTTCTGCGGATGCAACGGCGGACGCCACAGCGGCAACAGCGCCGGCGGAACTTGGCAGCGCACCTGCTGCGCCCAAGGCATCTCCCGCGCTGGCTAACTCTGCAGTGCGCACGATTCCGCCCGATGGGGGCTGGTTTGGCAAGGGCATGAGCCTGCTGAAGAAGGCCGTGGACTCGACAGAGGAGGAATACCCGGCCTGGCGCACCATGCAGGAGGGAGCGGCACGCCCGGCGAGTCTGCGCGGCAGTCAGTGGCCAATCCTGCCTCGCGCATCCGCGGGCAGCGAGCTAGGGGCTCTCGACGCGACGGCTTCCGCGCTTCCCGCGCCTGCATCCGCCCCGGAGGACAGTACGCACGGGAGCATGCTGGGGTCTCGGAGCGGCTCTGCGGCGGTGATCAGTGCGCGCGGAGAGCCCGGCGGCTTGCAGCGCAACGCAGACTCGACTTTGTCTGCTGGCGCGCTGCCTGCTGTGGCGAACAAGGTTGAGTTTGACGCGGAGGCCAGCACGACACGGCGGAGCAAAGGCGACAAGGGTCATACAAAGAAGAAGGGCCATCCTAAGAGGACGGCTGATACCGGCGCCCGTACAGATGCAGCTCCGGCGCCGATGTCTCCAGAGGCTACAGCTGCTGTGCGGCAGCCCGGGAACGCGCTGGCGGGTGCTGAGGCGGATGCGGGTGCCGCTGCGCAGTCCAAGGAGGCGGGGTGCTGAGGTGGTACTGGGCGCGGTACAGATGCGGTTGGACGCGGAGTAGGGCTGCGTGTATGAGCTGTCTACCGTATTGTGTCTGCCGTATTCGACGCACCGCACGGTTCTCCTGACGCGCGGTGTCGCTGGCCTAGTGTGGGAGGACACGGTCACGTGGCGTTTTTGCCGCGGGTGTAGGCGCACGCGCTTTGCTTCGAACGGTGACGACGCCGCGAACGTTGTCGCCACGCGCCCTCCGCGAGGTCGCTCTCCCAGCTCTTATCTGTCCCACGATGCCTCGGCTCATATCACCCCCTCCGCTGCAAGCATGTCGCCGCCCAGTCTGCACACCCTCGCCAAGGTCCCCAGCGGCGGCGGCCTCGACGACGCCCTCGCCGATGCCCTCTCTGGCAAGCCGTTCAACGATGTGACGTTCTATACTGCGCGGAGCGAAGACGGCGGCGAGCCGCACGCCGTCCACGCGAACAGCCGTATACTCATCTCGGCTTCGAAGTACTTCCGCGAGCGTGGGTTATCTCTATGTGCCTTGTCCTGCGTCTTTAACTGAACGCAGCGCAGTTCTAGCAAAGAAGAACGATGATAATGAAGTGGACGCAGCTCCCTCCGTCTCCGAGGCTCCCGTGATGCCGTCTGGTGGTGCTCGGGACGAAGACGATAGCATGCTCGGAGACAGTGATGATATCGATGCATTGGAGAGTGTGTTGGCAGCGCCGAGCGAGGTTTCGTTCGGGGATGATGAGAAGGTCGAGCTGGTATGTCTGGCCAAAATATCGACGCTGGACCGCACCGATCTTCGCGCAGCCCGACAGTCCACCCGAAAATACCAAAAGCGCGGCCACTACCGTCGCCGCTGCGGCCGGCACTCGCGTCATTACGCTGGACAACGTCGCGGCTGACACGTGAGTGCTGTAGTGCCGTTACCGACCCTTGCTTGCTGACCTTCCCGCAGACTCGAAGCAGCCATCTTCTACATCTACACGGGCAACGTGGCTTTCCTCCCTCTGCGCTCTTCGATTTCGGATGAAGCGCAGGAGAATCACGCCAAGGAACATCCGAACAAGCCCGCGTGTTCGTGTAAGGCAGCCTATCGCTTCGCTGACGAGGTATGCCCTGCGAATGGTCAGTTGATATGAAAGACTTGCTGACTGCTACACTTAGGCGGGATTGGACGAGCTGATGCAGCTCGCAGAGGCGCACCTCTTCGCGCAGCTGAACAGCGAAAATATTCTGGATGAAGTCTTTTCTCCGTTCTCATCCCAGTACGCACCACCACCCGCCCCACCCTCCCTCGGACGCTGACATTCCCGCGCGCCAGGTACCCCACTATCCTGCGCAAACAGGTCGACATCCTGCTCGAGCAACACCGGACGCTCGCGACGCGCGCCGCGCTCGCCCCCATCGTGGCGCGCCTCGTGCGCGGCGAGATGCCGCACGCCGCGCGCGCCCTGACGGTGCTCCTCGACAACATCCCAACAGCGCAATCTGAGTCCCCCGCGCGGGCATCGGCTGTTCCTCCGGCATCCGGACTATCTACCCCCGAGCCTGCGACGCACGACGCGGCGCTGGTCGCACAGTCGATGTTTGGGAAGGTGGGGGAGGATGTGGCGTCGGGCGAGGCGCGGGCCACCACGACCTTTGGGCCGGGAGTGACATTTGGGTTTGGGTTCCGCACGGCGTCGGACGCGTCGGGCTCCGGACTGTTTACCACCAAGCCACACGCGTCTCCGACGGACGGCACGGCGTCGGCCGCGCAATCGATATCCGGGCAGGTGTCGACTGCAGTGTCGAGCGCGGCGGGAGCCACCACGACCTTTGGGCAGGGAGCGACATTTGGGTTCGCGTCCCGCGCGACGCCGAACGAGCTGCGCCAGGGGGCGGGCGAGCAGCCGCAGGATACCTCCCAGGCATCGGCGAGTTTCTATTTCGGCAAGCCTACAGCTTCAGCACACGCCGCGGAGGGCGGGACGCGGTCGCAGACGCCGATGCCTGCGGTGCGCAAGTCTGGGTTTGCATTTGGGTCTCCGACGGACGGAGCGCGTTCGGGCCAGGAGGCTCGTGCGGCACTGGGCACTGGCAGCACGGGTAGCGGCCAAAGAAGCGCTGCGGAGCGTGTGGAGCGCAGTGACGGGGCCTTGTCGCAGCGGAGCGCGCAGCCGCAGGGCTTGTCTGGCGGGTTCGGGACGCCAAGTGCCGGAAAAGGCGCGAGCGGGAGAGGTGTGTCTGGCTGACGAGGGGTCCAGGGAGGGTCGCTAGAGTACGGAGTGGCGCTGCTGGCGGAGACGGACTCGTGTGAGACGCGCTCGGGCGGGATATATGCTGCACAACGCCAATCGCGGAGCGTCTTACGCAGCTGCTGCATTCGGATCTCCTTCTGCCTGAAGCGTCGCGGCGCCCGCACGCCAGCTGGAATGACACGGTCACGTGCCATTTGCACATGTTTGCCACGCCTCCTGGCACCCGCGCGCTTTGCTCCGAACGCTTACGGCCCCGCGCACGATGAGTCGCCCGCGCAGCCTTATCAGCCCGTCCGCCTCCACGATGACGGCCCCATCAGCGCGGCCATGTCGACGCCTCTGCACGCCCTCGCGAAGGTCCCCGCTGGCGGCAGCCTCGCGGACGCCCTCGCCGAAGCTCTGGCTGGCAAGCCGTTCAACGACGTCGTCTTCCTCGCGCCTGTGCGGGCTGGGGAAGGCGTGAGGCGCGCGGTTTATGCGAACAGCGCGATTCTCTGTGCGGCGTCGGGGTTCTTCCACGAGCGTGAGTCGGGGCGATGTGGTCGGTTGGCGTTGCTGATTGGGGTGTAGTGCTGTCTGAAGAGGGCGCTGGGGTATCGACAATCGACGTACCGCCTCGAGCTTCCGCGAAGTCACGCGCTAGCTGCGCAAGCGAGAGTTCGAACTCTCTCGCAGACGAAGACATCGACGCCTCGGAGAGTCTGCTGGCGACCCCTAGCGAGGTCTCTTTCTCTGGAGATGAAGAGGCGAAAGTGGTGCGTTTGCAAATCGTGTATACAATGAGCTCACCTGGACCTCCCGCCAGTCAGAAGCGGAGGCGGGCGACCTCACAGGCGTGCCCGTATCCTTCCGCCCTCCGAGCGGCGCACGTATTGTGACTTTGGACAATATTCCAGCCGATACGTGCGTATTTTCACGCTCGCTCATCCACCTGCGCCTAACCTCTCCCGAGCCTTGAAGCAGTCATATTCTGCATCTACACCGGCACCATTCACTTCCTCCCTCTGCGCTCACAGGGCACAGAGGCCAGCGACGACGCTCGAGCGGCGCACGCACTGGCGCACCCAAATAGGCCCATCGCCTCCTGCAAGGCGGTCTACCGCTTCGCAACCGAGGTGCGCGCCCTGAAATGCTCCGTTTGATACAAGCTAATAGCATATACTCAGGCCGGCCTCGCCGATCTCAAGCACCTATCCTCCGCGCACCTCTTCGCCTCGCTCTCCCCAGCCAACATCCTCACCGAGGTCTTCTCGAGCTTCTCCTCAGAGTGAGCAGACCCATCTTCCGCGCCATCCACGCTACCACTGAACTCCTCTCTTCCTAGACATCCCGCCATCCTTCGCCGGCAAGCCGCTCTCCTGCTCGAACGCTACTGGACGCTCGAGACGCGCGCCGCCTTGGGGCCGATTGTGGACCGCACCGTGCGCGGCGAGCTACCGCACGCTGGGCCTGCGCTCGGGATACTTCTGGGTGAGATCACGCCTGCGCCGCGGAAAACTGGTCCGGCGGTGAATTCTCCAGCGAGCGAGCGCGCTCCAGCAGAGCCTGCGCACACCGGCCGCTCGGCATCGGGCCCGCTGCCTGTGGCTCCTCCGGCCGGCGGACCTGCACGGACCCAGGCTGGTGCCGCGGCCAGCAGCCTAGACGACGCGCACCCTGTACCCGCTACACAGACCACTGGCCCTCTCTCGTCCGCGCGCACGTCTGTCCCTACGTCTACACCTTTTACATCAGCAATGCCACCCGCGCCGACCACGGCAGATGCGAGCCAGGCTTCCGAGGACGGCGCCCCCGGGGCGCACAAGGAGCAGTCCACGGCGGCGCGGCTGGGCGCGTTGCTCGCGCAGAAAGCCGCCGCGCGCGCGCGGGAGGCGCAGACCGCCGGTACCCAAATGGCTACCACACCACAGGCGGCCGCGCCGGCGCAAACTGCCCTTGTGGCGCAGGCTGCCCCGCCCCAGCACGCCGCCGCGCAGCTGTACGGGCAGCCCGAAGCACCAGCGACCGCACCGGCGCCGCGGAGCAGCACGTGGTGGCGCGACGCGCTGCGCTCCGCTGTCGTCGTGGACCTGGACGAGGCGAGCATGCACGCGCCCACGGACGGGTCGGAGTGGAGCGGCGCGGGCGGCGTGACGGATGAGTGTTGGGACGCGTGTTGGGACGCGTGGGGTGACGGGCCTGGCGCGGCTCGTGGGCCCGAGCCTCAGGACGGAGCGCAGACCGCCGCGCCGTCGCAGAGCAGCAGCGCGTCGTGGCGCGGCGCGGGCGACGTCGAGGACGAGGCGGGCATGCACGCTCCTGCTGGAGAGCACGAGGGCGGGCCCGGCGCGACTCGGCAGGGCGAGGTGCAGACGACCGGAGCGCAGACGTCCGCGGGGCAGACGACCACGGCGCCGCCCAGCAGCACGTCGTGGCGCGCCGCACCGCACTCAGCCGTGCACGGCGCGGACGAAGTGAGAACGCACGCCTCGGACGGCGGGTCGGGCGACGCGGCGGCCGCCGCGCCACAGCTCGAGCGGCGCGACACCGTGCCCGACGCGCCATCTGCATCTGCTGGGGGCGAGGACGCGCGGTGTACGACGCAGGGGCGGCGCGCAGATCTAGGGCTCGGGCTCAGCAGAAGTCAGAGGAAGGCGCTGAGGAAGAAGGCAAGGACTGTGGGGGCGGGGCTTCCGCGCGTGCCGCAGAGGATTGGCGAACCTGCGGGAGTGGGTTCTGCTGCTGGTGTGCTGCAGGGCGGGGAAGGGAAAGATGGTGTGGCGGAAGGGGGCTCGGGGCGGCGTGCAGGAACATGAGAATGAGCAAATGGCATGGGTTCATGCAGCCGAGGTACAGAAATGGATGACCGCATCGCCGTGATATTCTGATCTTTATGGCTGCTGATGCATATATGGTAGTAAAATTCTGCGTGCGGAGAGATGCCTTGAGAAGACCCCTGCGCGTGAAATGCGTTCTCCTGAATGAGACCCAAACCACCGGCTTCGTCGCGCAGCAGAGCACATTGCTTGCTTCAGTGAACACGGAGCACGCCCCGTGCGCATATATTAGCGTCTGCACAGATCAGCGCTGCCCATCACGCATATAAGCCTGCCACAGCTGCGGTTCTGCTGCCGGCGAGGCCTCCCGCCAGCTCTGGCCTCGCGTCGTGCGCGGATGTGTGGCGTACAAAGCGTAGCTTTGCGTGTCCTGGAGCGACGGTGGCCGACATCTGCGGTATGAATGATAATCATAAAATATAGAGCACCACCGGGCCCTGCAAAAGGGGCGCGTGTCTCGAGCGTGACGGGCGGTCCTGCGTGCGCGCCGAGCAGGGCGTCCACATGGGTGGCGGGCCGCACGCCACATTGTGCGCTATCAACCCTCCGCCCTGGACAGCGCCGCGCTCATCCCGCTGTCGTGCCGTCCGCAGCATGAGCCCTACTCCAGGCCTGCAAGCTACCCCCATGCACCTCCCATGGCGGCCCCGCCGCCGCGCCGCCCTTGCGCTCTGCGTCCGCGCCAGCCCCGCAGCCCCTCTGGTCCGCAGGCCCCGCACCGCCGCCTGCGCCGCGTCCGTTCCCGCCGCCGCCGCCCCCCGTGGAGGTGCGCTGGGGCTGCGCGCGCACACCGCAGGCCGCGCCAGCTGGCTCGCGCGTCGCAGTCGGTGGCGCGCCGAGGTACGCGGGCGGCTTAGATACACGTGCGGCCGCGTCTGGTGCTAACGTTCGCAGTGGCGGGGGCGCGCGCGCGACCGGGGTAGGCCAGGCAGGTGCGGGCTGAGGCGCGGCCGCTGGAGACGGCTGACGCGTCGGCGGCGGCGCGGCGGCGATTGCGCCGAGGAGCAGCGTGAGCACGGGCGCGGCGTGCGGCATCTCGCCGCGCACGACGCGCCGCACGATGTGGGCGAGGCTGGTGGGCGCGGGGGGCGCCCAGGGTCGCGCGTGCAGGAGGCCGGCCTGGCGGCGGAGGATGGCGGGGTGGCTGGCGCGCGGGGTCAGGCGTGGAGGGGGGCGCGGCGCGGGGGGCGTACCGGGCGGAGAACTTCGAGAAGAGCTCGTGGAGGATGTTGTCGGCGTGCAGCTGTGCGAAGAGGTGCGCCTCCGCGAGGGCCGTGAGGGCGTCGAGGCCGGCCTGTGGGTGGGTTAGCGTGCGTGGCGCGCGGTGCATGTGCTGCGCGAGCGTGCCTCTGCGGCGAAACGGTAGACCGACTTGCACGAGCACGTCGGCCGGTTGGGGTGCTCGACGCGAAGTGCTTTGGCCTCAATGAGAGCACGGATACCGCGAGAGCGCAGCGGGCGGAAGTAGATTTTCCCGGTGTAGAGGTAGAAGATGACTGCCTCGAGGCTGGACAGAGGGTCAGCGGTTGCGCAAACCAGGGCAGAGGTACGAGTATTCACGTGTCGGCAGCAATCGAGTCCAGCTGTACAACGCGAGTGTTGCCCGCAGTGTTGATAGCGGTGCCAGTGGTGCTGCCCGTAGTTGCCGCTGGCGCACCATCAAGCTGATGAAATAGTGGTAAAGACACTCGGCATGTACGCAGCGCAGGTGTACGCACCGGCTGCTCTTCCTTGCCCTCGTCTATACAGGCACCATTTGGCGTCGCGATCGAGCTGTCCAGCGCCGCAATATCGCCGTCTTCGTCTTCGTCTTCGAGGTCGCTGTCGCAATCATACTCGTAGCCATCGGTAGGTTGCATGAGGGCCTTCGCGGACAGAGCTGAAGGAGTAGATACAGGCGCAGAGAGCACTGAGTCGGTTGTCAGAGCAAGCCATGGCATCAAGACTAGGACAGCATACACCTGCGGAAATACATCGACGACGCCTTCAAGATCCTGCTGTTGGCATGTACGGCTCGAGGTCTGCCGGCCTTTCCCGACGGCAGCCATGTCGTGTAGGCATAGAACGTGACGTCGTTAAACGGCACGCCGGCGAGCGAGTCCGCAAGGACATCCTCGAGGACGCCGCCGCTGGGGACCATGGCGAGGGTGTGCAGAGGCGTCGGCATGCGTGCAATGGGAGACGGGAGGGAGTGTCGGCATCGTGGGATACATGGCGAGCAGATAGGCTAGTTGGAAGAGCGGCCTCGCGGAAGGCGCGTGGCGATAGGGTCTTCGCCGTCGTCAGCGTTCGAAGCAAAGCGCGCGTGTCTCCCAGAGCACGGGGAGCGGTAAACACGTGTAAATGGCACGTGACCGTGTCGTGGTACTTGCCACGCATCCTGGCACGCGCGCTTTACTTCGAACGCGCATGGCCCCGCGCACGCGCGCAGCCACCTGATCAGTCAGGGCGACTCCACGATGGCGGCTTTATCACGACGGCCATGTCGACGCCTCTGTACATCCTCGCGAGGGTGCCCGCTGGCGGCGGCCTCGCCGACGCCCTCGCCGAAGCCTTGTCGGGCAAACCGTCAGTGACTAGTTAGTGGCGCGCCTCGCTGTGGTCTTTCCGTAAGTAAATGTTCCGCCGCTCGACGAGATATCTTAGCTGCTAACTTAAGCCACACAACAAGAGCAACGTCCACGAAACATGACAATTCTCGAGCAAGAATGCGCCTGCGTCAATCAAGGCATCAAGCTCAGCGCTGTCGCGCAACTGTCGCGCACATCGCGCTCAATCTTATCCTCAAAGCGGATCTGTCGCAGCTGTGTCCTACCGAGCAGATACAGACTCGACGGCGAGTGCCCGCAGATCCGATCCTCTTCTACTCACCCTTGGCGTCGCCCGGTCGCCGCGCGTAGTCTTGCGTCAGAGCCGGCGTCGCAGACAGCGCCGTGCAGGGTCCCTCGCCCTCGGCATCCACCCGAGCATAGCTGGATGGGCGGCGGGCGCGGTGCTGCAACGAAAGATGGCAGACGTGAAGGGCGACGAGTCGGGGGTTGGCGACGTATAAGAGGTCGGCCGTCGCTGCTTGGTGAGGTCAAGTCCGGGACTTCGCCCTCTGCTGCATCCTTGTGAGTCTTGCGGTCTAAAGCGCCACTGATTCTCCTCTAATTTCCCTTCTTTGCTCCAGTTTTAACCTTCACAAAATATTGGTCTGGTCACCGTACTCTCCTTCTTTCGACTCACCCTCCATCATGTTCTTCATATCTCGTATCCTCATTTTAACCTCTGTTCTCTTCCTCGGTACGAGTGTGGCACGTCCTCACAGCGGGCGCGCCCCAATCTGGTCAGCACATACCCTTAGAACCTGCGAAGAATCCGTAAACTGCGCGGTCGTCCGTGGCGAGCCGCGCATCGACCACGCCCTCACGCGCAGCCTGCTCGCGAAGCGCGACGACTCGTCATCGAACGCGACGTCGATCGTCGCCGACCAGGGCACCGTCGACGCGTCGAACTGCGTGCCAGGCGACATCATCCAGCAGGCTCTCGTGCGCACCTCTCCTCTGCCCCCATCAATCCGCCGTACGTACTGACGCGCTGCGCGTGCAGAGCAACCACTGCACGGCCGCGGGCTGCACGACCGACGCCCAGTCCTTCGCGTGTCCGCCGCAGCCGGAGGCGGGCGTCGCGGGCCTCAAGGACACGGTGGCGTGCACGGTCACGCAGGATGGGCAGTACACGGGCGGCGCGGACGGCCTCAAGGACATGTTCGTCGACGTGCTGCAGGCGGCGGCGCGCGCGCATACGACGGCGAAGAGCAACAGCGTGAGCACGATCGCGCTCGGGCGGCGCGAGGCTGCGCATTTGTGAGTTGTAGTTGTGAAACCGCGTGGGGGTGGGGGCGCTGATGGGGGCCAGCGGCGGGGATATCAAGTTCAACACGAACGTCGTGCCTAAGAGCATCAACGCGGTGCATACGATCACTGTCGGCGGCCAGCAGGTCCTCGCGGGTAACGTGCGATACACGGTCTGTCGTCTCCTTCCCATAATGTCCTTCGACTGTCACTCAAAACGATTCGGCGTAGGTGTCCTGTCAGGCCGAGGGCTCAGGCGAGTGCAGCGCGATCCTGGACAACGTCGGCGCGATCTTCGGGATGCTGCTACCAGAGAGCAAAGCGATCACGGGGCTGATCTCAAAGGCGTGCTGAGAGGCGTGTCTGCGCTGTCTCAGGATCAGGCTCGCCTGTGTCATACTTGGCTTCCGTACATCCTGTACGAGAGCACAGGGCTGTCTTTATTGTCTATTTATCGGGTTTGCAGCGCATATAATAGCCTAAATGGCACAGCGGTGCTTGACAGCGATGTCGTGATGCAAGGCGCTAGGATGCCGAAGAGTCGGTCACGCAGGTCCAGGGGAAGGATGCGCGGAAGTCGGAAAGACCTCCGCGCTAGGCCCCCGCGCTCCACCTCGGGACGAGCGATGCCGAAATTACGCATATAGTCCAGAATAACACGCACTTTGATGTCCAACCCTGATGACAGACCAGACATGTAGCTCGGGACGAACAAGCGGTCTCTGAACATTCCCATCCAATATTGTTTGGGTAAGGCTCAAGATCAGCGACGGCAGATCGTCGCCTGACCCGCCAGGCAGAGCCATCGCGCTGCAGCCGAAGCCACGCCGAGGCTTCTCGCCCCGCTCAGATCGCCCGCTCACCGTTCGCGCACGCTCCGCGCGCACAATCCCCCGCCCATCGCGCGCCATATCGGCGCGCCGCCCTACACACGTCCTACGCCCGCGCCCATCCCCCGCGCGAGTGGCAACGCCGTCGCCATCCCGCCTTGCGCTCCAGCTGGGGATTCGTGCGGCCGCGGCGTGCGCTGCGCCTGGACCTTCGTGTGTAGATGGGCCCAGGGCCAGCCTAGGAACGGCAGCCTCCGCGCGGGCGATCGCGCGCCGCGCACCGGGCACCGCGGCGCCGTCGCGAGAGCGGCAGTGCGCGATAGGGTTGCGCGGGGGATGCGCGAGGGACGTGCAGGGGCGCGCTCCGCCTGGGCGATCGTCGACGGTGCTTTCCCAGGGCGTGTCCGTCCGAGCGAATGTGCGAGAAGGCGTGAGTGAGCGTGTGGGTGTGAGGTTGGGTTCTGCTGCAGGGTCAGTCTGGAGTTCTGCTTGGGGCGAGTTGCACTTCTGCTCTGGAGGGCTCGTCCGACCGGGGTCAAGACCCGGACGCGCGAGACGGCTGCGGGCCCGGTCGCGAGAAGCACGGCGGCCCGCTTGGGGCCTCGGTGGCTGAGCTTGTGTTGGGTTCAGCTCTGTGAGAGTTCGGCGTATCTAGCGTTTCGTTCCGTTTGCTCCCTATTACTCTCCGTGCTGCCTTCTAGCGGGCAGGACACAGGGTCCGTTGGCGGTTCCTTGTGGCTATCGCCTGTGGCGTTGTGGCGTAGGAAAGCAGGAGATTGCAGTCTAGCGTGTTTATAAACGCGCAATAATCTATTTGCGCGATTTCTAGAGGATTCACAAATCAGCTTTCATTCTAACGTATTCGATGGGTCCTTTGAAGAACGTATCACCAAAGCGCTGCATCCCCCGCTTCTCGTACCAAGGCGCAGCATCCAGCCTGCCATCGCACCATATGACCGTACACCCAAGCTCGCGCGCAGCATCAAACGTTGCTGCGAGAAGCGCAGTCCCAATGCCGCGCCCTTGGTGAGCGGGATGACAAGCAAACTTGCGGAAACGCGCCGCCCGGGTTATCGTGTCCGCACGGAGGCTTTCCGCAGCCGCAGCCTCGGAGGCGGACGATGGCAGAGGCTCGACGAACAGCGATATGACAGCCACCGCAGGCTCTGCCTCGTCGAGGAATGCGCCGAGGTGGTGCCCTGCGCTGTCTTCGGGCAGCAGGACGTAGGACTGTGGTTTGTCCGGCCACAGCACTGCATGCCTCAAAGGCACGGTGTCCTCGGAGGATATCTGCAGGATCTTAACATCTAAAAAGCATCATCATCAGCAAAGCGTAGTATCATGACAGACAGTACTTGCCCGCGGTAGCCATGATATGTAGTCACGGTCAGAAGATGGGTTCGATGCAGAGTGGACGCATCAGGATGGGGTATGTTTGGAGGAAAACGCTAGGGCGCCTCAGCTTGCGGCACAAACCTTGTTAGAGAGCAGCAGTTCTTGGCTTAATCAGGCTGAAACTGCGTCATCATGCGCGGAGTTTCATATCATTTTAGGTCAACATCAGGAACCTAATTTATCGTTTCTGTCTCAATGACGTCCATTTTTGGGTCGCCTTGAGGTAAGACCTGGCCGCCATCTCTGTCCACCGCCTCCACCTCCTTGCACCCTATCTTTTGCGTGCGTGCCTCTAGCTCATTTCTCAGGCAGAACAGCTCCCAGCGGATCGTCAAGCTCGGAAGCGTGGAGGCTGAGCACGGCAGGCACCGACTCCAGGGCAAATCGACTACGCTTCACAGCCTCCGCCAAGCGGTTCTTATACCCTCCTTGCAGCGCACACGAATTCATCTACGATGTCGCATTATCCTCCTGTACGTGGCAGGCACTTTTCTCTTGAGGCCTAACTCATATCTGGAGAAGTACGACGACAGAAACACGTATCACGACGACGGGTACGGAGCGTATCCTCCTGCGGCTCCCAATCCCTACGAACAGCATCCCTCGACGACGCCAAACCCTTACGATGTACACCCATCACCATCTCCCAATCCATATGAACATGAACATCAGGCCTTCCAACCCATTCACACAGACCCGTTCGCTGTGCCTGGGCAGCCCGCCACGGAGGGCTACCACTCTCCACCGCTGCAGCCGCAGACGGGTTTCCTCGACCCCTACCAAAACCATCTCCATGCGACGTCACCACCTCCAATCCACCCGGGCATGCAGCCATCGCCAGTCCCATCGTCATACACGTTGAAGGACAGCGTGCACTACGATGGTGCGGAGCAGCCAGAAGACTTCGAGGATACTGGCGACATACCCCTGTTGCGCCGCGACAATCCGCCGCTCAACATGCCCGGCGGCGAGTACGACCCTGTCCTGCCAGACGATAGGTCCGAGAGCAACATCCGGTACGGGCGCATCCCGCAGCGCGTGCCGCGTCGGTACAAGACAATCAAGAAGGTCGAGCTCTTCCACGGCAACTTCGTGCTCGACTCGCCCACGCCGACCAAGCTGCTGCAGATGTCCGCGCAGAAGAATGAGCGCGAGTTCACACACATGCGCTACTCTGCGGCGACGTGCGACCCGAACGACTTCAAGGACAGCGGCTTTACGCTGCGCCAGGTGCACTACGACCCGCCGCGCCGGACGGAGCTCTTTATAGTGATGACGATGTACAACGAGGACGAGGAGCTCTTCTGCCGGACCATGCACGGTGTCATGAAGAACGTCGCGCATCTCTGCAAGCGCGACCGCAGCAAGACGTGGGGAAAGGAGGGCTGGAAGAAGGTCGTGGTCTGCATCGTGTCTGACGGCCGGCAGAAGATCAACTCGCGGACATTGAGCGTCATCGCGACCATGGGTGCGTACCAGGACGGCATCGCGAAGGTACGTCGGCCCTTGTCTTTGCTGTGCCGTGCGAGCCCTGACGGTTGTCGCGTGCCAAGAACGTCGTGAACGGAAAGGAGGTCACGGCCCACATCTATGAATACACGACGCAGAGTGAGTGTTATGCGGCCGTCCGATGACTCATGTGCTGACGTGCGCACAGTCTCCGTGTCGCCCTCCATGAAAATCGAAGGCGCGGAGAAGGGCTTCGTCCCCGTGCAAATCATTTTCTGCCTGAAGGAGAAGAACCAGAAGAAGATCAACTCGCACCGCTGGTTCTTCAACGCCTTCGGGCCGATTCTGGAGCCCAACGTCTGCGTGCTGCTCGACGTGGGCACCATGCCCGGCCCGACCTCGATCTACCACCTGTGGAAGGCGTTTGACATCAACTCGAACGTCGGCGGCGCCTGCGGCGAGATCGTCGCGCTCAAGGGCAAGTACGGACAGAACCTGATCAACCCGCTCGGTACGTCCGCCGTTCGCGAACGCTCGGGCGCAGTAAACTGATGGGCAATGTGACCAGTCGCGGCGCAGAACTTCGAGTACAAGATGTCGAATATCTTGGATAAGCCCCTCGAGTCCGTGTTCGGCTATATTTCTGTGCTTCCTGGTGCCTTCAGTGCCTACCGGTACATCGCGTTACAAAACGATGTTACCGGAGAAGGGCCGCTGCAAAAGTATTTCTTGGGCGAGAAGATGGTACGTCTCGTGACTGCCGAGGATCATATTTGGCGCTGACTAGCTTCCCTACAGCACGGTGCGGGAGCGGATATCTTTACGGCAAATATGTATTTGGCAGAGGACCGTGTAAGTTGTAGAGTTACCCTTCCTGCGGCTCTGTCTCACGAGTACCTCCCCAGATCCTCTGTTGGGAACTTGTATCCAAGCGTGGTGGCTCATGGATTCTGCACTACGTGAAGTCTGCATACGCTGTGACCGATGTGCCTGACCAGGTCAGCCGCGCTCCGGCTCCATGCAGGTTCGGTAGCCAAACTGACGTGCGTTCAGGTCCCGGAGTTGATCTCGCAGCGGCGGCGCTGGTTGAACGGCTCCTTCTTCGCTGCCATTCACAGTACCGTCCACTTCCATTACATCTACCGCTCGGCCCACAGCTTCCTGCGGAAGTTCTGGATTCACGTGGAAATGCTATACCAGCTGTTCAACCTCATCTTCTCCTGGTTTGCCCTTGTGCGTCTCCAGCATTCCGCGTGCGGCAGGCGTGTCTCTGACCACGGCTCGTCTAGGGAAACTACTATATCTCGTTCATCGTTCTCAGCGAGTCACTGGAAGACCCGTCGTTCAACCTCAAGGGTATCCACATCGCGAACGTCATTCTCGAGTACCTGTACATGGGCCTCCTCGTCATGTGCTTCTTGCTTGCGCTTGGTAACCGGCCTCAAGGAGCAAAGTGGTTCTACACCATAGCCTTCATCGGCTTTGCAGTGATCACGGTGTACATGACCGTAAGTGGCAGCAACTCTTATCGACAGCGCGAATCTCGCTGATCCGTCCGCTGTATTAGATCGCTGCCTTCTTCCTCGCGTTCAAGGGCGTCGACAATCTCGTGAAGTCGGACGGACTCTCCGTCTCCGGTCTGTTCGCGAACGCCATCTTCCGTAACATCGTTATCTCCCTGCTCGCCACGCTGGGGCTGTACATCCTTGCTTCCCTCATCTTCGTGAGTTACCCGCGCATCCCGCATTCGGCAGGAGTGCTCAACTTCTGGCTGCCGCTCGACAGTTCGAGCCATGGCACATGATTACCTCCTTCATTCAGTACCTGCTCCTGGCGCCTTCGTACATCAATGTTCTCAACGTATACGCGGTACGTGATCCTGTGTGCCGTCGGCCTCTCGTAACTAACGCCCCTTGCGCAGTTCTCCAACGTGCAGTGAGTATTTTACAGCATGCAGCTCCACGCGCATCAGGCTCAATTGGTCATGCAGCGATGTTTCGTGGGGTACGAAGGGCGATAACAAGATTCAGACGGACCTTGGTGTCGTAAAAACAGGGAAGAACAAGAACGAGGTCGAGGTCGACATCCCGACCGCGGAGACAGATATCAACGCCGCCTATGAAGACGCCATCGCGGTGTTGTCGACGAAGCCTCCGAAATCGGACTCGAAACCCGATCCAGCGACCGAGCAGGAAGACTACTATCGCAGCTTCCGGACAAAGTGAGTCGTTTCCTGCTATCTCACGCTCGTTCGCGGAGTCTCACACCGGACCTGCTCTTCCAGCGTGCGTCTCAGGCCTCATGGGACAGATTTCCGCGGGTGGCTAACGGCAGGCTATGCATTTAGGTTCTGCTCGCCTGGACTCTGTCGAACGTGAGTGTGCCGCGTGATTATCGATACTTGTGCGGGCGTGCTGATCTCGCGCTCTCCTAGGCCCTGCTGGCGGCCATCATTGTGTGCGTGCTTCGCGAAACCCTATCGTGCATACGGGCCCCCGTGCTGACACTGCGCTGTTGCGGCTGTGCCATGCAGCACCGCGACAGGCAAGGCGTCCGACAAGGGCGCGCACAACACCGTCAGCGGCTACATGGCCTTCCTCCTCTTCTCCGTCGCGGGCCTCGCACGTGCGTACCTCCCCGCGCAGCCTCTCGTCCGCCGCGCACCCGCTGACGCGCCGCCCGATAGTCGTCCGTTTCATTGGCTCGACGACGTACATGCTCGTACGGCTATTCGCTGGCGAATAAAGCGGCCCTACCCTTGTTGGGATTTGATCTGGGCGTGCCCCGGTCTTCCTTCTGCTTGTGCTATCGCAGGCAAGTATTTACGCGCGCATCTAGGACTCTCCTTCTCTGTCTGTTCTCCGCTCCGTGTTCTCGAACTCTGTTCTCGCGCACAGTCGTTGGTGATGTAGTATACCCGATGTCCATTAAGCAGTATAAAGATAACTATGATACCAGGAGTGGCGCCGACTGTCCGACTTTGCTCCGTCTGACATGTTATACAGGGTGAATGAAGCACGGAACGCGTAGCAAGGGGTGCGATGGACGAATGAATGCTAGTGGTACAACAATGGATGCGTGGATGGTGATCGTTGGAGGTTCGTGAACGCTGTTCTAACCCGACTTAGCCCCAGAGAAACAGAGGAAGGAAATACAAATGGAAATGAGGAATAATGTTAGATGTGCCGCGAGTATCTGCTTCCGGCGCGCCGCCAAGGGTGGTCGCGAAGACATGGCGGTTGGACGGTCAGCGTCCGCCCTTGCTCTGCAGCCGACCGCGCGTCAGCAACCCTCCGCGCGCGCAGGAACAGGGCACACGTACGGATGAGCTCTTGGACTTGCGCCGTGGGATGACGAGCGCCTCCTCATCGGGGAGCTCCAAGGGGCAGTTGAGTGGCGACGTCGGCGTCGACTGCGGGCAGGGCCGTCAGCACTGGGGGCGCGCACGGGCAGAGAGGGGGCGTGACGTACGAGCGGCGACGTGGGCGACCCGGGCAGCTTCTGGCGCGTGGCCTGCAGCGCGGTGTGCAGCTGTGCACGGGTGGCGTCAGTGGCTGGCCTGCGCGCAGCGGGGCGGGGCACGCACCTTGGCCTCGCTGGCCTGCTTCGTGCGCCCGAGGTTGCCGTAGTGCACCATGTCGCTCGTGACGGCGGTCATCGTCGGGAAGGACGAGAGCGAGTGCGTGAAGCTCGGGAGCGCGGTGATGGGGGACGAGGGCGTGCTCGACGCGGACGAGGTGGCAGACATGTCTGAGTAGAGGGAGAGGCTGGAGCTCGAGTGGGAGGAGAATGTGCTGTGCGGCATCTTCTGGGCTCGCAGCGGGGGAAATATAGGTGTGGAGGTGGGGGAGGGACAAAGGCGGGAGATGAACTGTGCGAACACGATGTGGGCTGCTAAAGCACAAAGCGGACTGTCCGTGTGGAAGGCGCTATGGCAGCGCCCTTTTCATAAGCCCCGTCATTAAAGGTACGCTGGTACTGGGTTGAGGCTCAGTCCGCGCACCGCGTGCCCCGGGAGTAGCGGCATGTTTGGACGCCTTCGTACCCGGATACAGATAGAGCTGGGGAACACGCGGTGGTTGCCGGACCCGAGGAGTCACGGCCTGCGCGGGCATGCGATTGCAGGGCCTGCATGGCGGACAAGCCGGCCGAGCGGCGTGCTGATGCGGACGAGAACAGAAAGCTTGAGCGAAAGTCGAAATTGGGAGCCAAAGAGGTGTGACCGGCCAAGGCACGAGTGAGCGCGGGAGACAAGGAAAGAGCAGCCGCCGGCTGCGTGTCCAAGGAAGAGATCATCTCATAATCACCGACAGAACAGCGAGGCCAAGATCGATTTCCAGTGACTCAACTACACGCCCCTCGCTCCTTTGTCCCTGTCGGATCTATGGCGAAGACACTGACTCTAATCCCTGTTCCCCGCCTGGAATGGCAACCTATGCCTATTGCGATGCACGCACATCAGCGATATGCGGGGCGCGGAAGAAGAGTGCCGGCCATACCGTGTACGTGCTCCCAGCCAATAACGTAGCGCAGTCACCATGCCTTCAGAAGTGTCGCCAGAGGCTTTCACGTTGCGCGTAGCGTGGGCCGGGCACTGACTCGCCCTTCCATTGTCCGCCGTCTTCGTCGCAGCGCCAGATCGTCTCGCTCACGCCTTGCCAAAAGACAATCCGGTTGAGCGTTGGACAATAGGTGCGGAGTTCGGTCGCCAGCAGACGGTAGGCGTGGGGCATCATGGGGCTGTTCTGCCAATGCGCGACGTCCACCTGCAGAGTCTCGAGCCTCGAGAAGCTCAGCAGCGATCGGTGGAAGTGGTGACGCTGCGTGGCAGCCTAAAAGTCAATATCGATGCTGTCATACATGGCGGAGAGCACGCACGTCTGTTAGGGGCAGCGACAGCACGCCCAAGTGTCGCAGCGTCGTTCCCAGAGTCGACGAGCCGAGAACGCGCAGGGCGTCCGCCGCGAGGAACTCCGGCACAGCAATGACGTGAAGGCTGCGGATCGTCTTGTTCGCACTGGCCATTGCCTCTAAGAAGCTGGGGAAGAGCGGTGCGTTGTCGTCGTCGATCATGAAAGACAGGCGGAGGATGTTAGAGGGGAGGAGGTCGAACGCGACGTGCATGGGCACTTCCACGGTCTCGAGCGCAGGCAGACTGCCGGGTTGTGGTGCGCGGTGGGGATACGCGTCTTCATTTGGGCCAGTGACCACGTACATGAACTTCAGGCGTTCTTGTCGCTCAAGGAAGGTCACGACCTTGTCATCCCACCGGAAGTTCAGGTATGCGTCAGTCAGTTGGAAGGGCAACTGCGCCTGGAAAATCCACGTGTTCGATAAAGAGTCGTCGTACAAGTACAGATTCTCCAGGTTTGTCATCTTGGTGAGGACGGATTGTACGAGTCGCCAGAATGCCTCCGGCAAAGGCGTTCGCTGACAGAGGCGGTGGTCTTGCCAGAGCCAGAATCTCTTCACGTACGCGCAGCGGGCGAAGTCTTGTGCCTGCAGAGCTTGGCAGACGTGAAAAGCCACGGCATTGTCGCGTAGGTTGAGGACTTCATAGAGCCTGGATTCAGCGAGCGGCTGGAGTTGTTTGGACGTACGGCTGAGGACCAGAAGTACGTGTTGATGAGAGAACGAGGCAATGTTGTCTAGAACCTCGACAGGGAGCACTCCATCCTGCATCTTGGGTCTACAGAGGGTGTGTCTGGAGTGCATGAATTTACGTGAACGGTGGCGGCATAGAGCTCTGAATGTAAACTCACCTGGGCCCGTATGCTCCGCGGCACCCGCTTTCGACAAAAAGGTATCAAATATCGCGCAGATGAAACGTCGGAGGCTGCCCAAGTGAGGGTAGCGAGGAGCGGGGCTGCCGTCGAGGAGATGGTGGTTGGGGAAAGAAGGAGTTGGGCGGCAAGCGGAAAGTCAACGCTTGTCACCGCCCACCATCTCGGATCCATCGCTGTCCCTGCCACTCTCCCCTTCTCTCCTCCAGGCCGGACCAACAACATGGGCGAATCGCGGACAGAACTCGTGGCGTGGCTCAACGACCTGCTGCAGCTCAACTACACGAAAATCGAGCAGTGTGGAACCGGAGGTGCCTACTGCCAGATCATGGACTCGATTTACGGTCAGGCCCTTCAGTCTGTCGCACGCGGGTGCTCGTGCGGCATACTGACGACTGCTCTGCTTTGCCTGTAGGCGATGTCCCAATGGCGCGGGTGAAGATGAATGCCAAGCACGAGTACGAGTTTATCGCGAACTTCAAGATCCTCCAGAATATCTTCCGAGCCAAAAAGATCGACAAGGTGCGCTGCCCAGCGTCGTGTCATAGCCCTCGTAAGCTCACCCCACCGCGCAGCCGATCCCCGTCGAGAAGCTCGTGAAGTGCAAGATGCAGTACGTCCGCCGCCGCTGACGCGCACGCGCCGCTGACGGCTCGCGCAGGGACAACCTCGAGTTCATGCAGTGGGCGAAGCGCTTCTGGGATGCCAACTACGGCGGGCAGGGCTACGACCCCGTCGCGCGGCGCAAGGGCGCGCCGACGGACACGCCCGCGACGATCGCGCCGCTCGCGCCCTCGCGCACGGCGGGCCTCGGCGCCGGCTCCGCGCGCGCAGGCGGTCGCACGCCCATCGGCGGGCCGCGTGCGTCGTCCGCGCAGCCCGAGCAGCTGCAGCAGATGCGCGCGCAGCTCGCGGACATGTCGCAGCACCTGGAGGGCCTCGAGAAGGAGCGTGACTTCTACTTTGCCAAGGTGCGTCGCCTGTCTCTTGGCTGTTCCCTGCCGTGCCGCTACGCCCAAGCCAGCGAGCGAAGACGAGAGTCGGCCTGCTTACCCTTGCGCTGTTATCGCCGTGTCACGTGATCGCTCATGTCCGTCCCTAGCTCCGCGACATCGAGATTCTGGTCCAGCAGCAAGTCGAGGTTCTCGAGGGAGAGGGCAAGGATGACGTGACGCTGCGTGAGATCCAGAAGATTCTGTACTCGACCGAGGTGCGTCGTGTCGTTTCTCCTGGCTCAGTCCAGGCTGACGCTAATGCTAGGACGGCTTCGAGGTTCCGGAGCAGGCTCTCGACGAAGAGGAGACATTCTAAGAAGAGAATTTGCCCTGTTCACGCCTTTCTGTACGGTCTTAGAACGCTATCATCCGTTTAGTCCACCCCTCGCCCCCGTCCCACAGATTATATTCCCCTCATTCTGGCTCGTTCGTCCTAGTAATGTCATTCGGAATCCCACTCGTTGTGCAAGTATCATCGACATTTAAATCTCATCATTTTTGAGTATCGGCAGACCATGTGGAGGTCCCAGTGAATATACAAGAAGCCCTTTACGTATGGACAAAATGGTTCGTGAAAAGACGTGGCGGTCGTGACTCGTGAGTGGTGTCTATGCTACAAGGTGCACCTCGGTGCTCGAATGCGGGTAATAAAGAATAAGTTAGGGTATGGGAAGGGCGAAAGTTCGGAAGGGTGACAGCCTATACTCGCGCGAGGAGTCGCGAATCGAGGCGCAGGCGCACCCAGAGGAAGAAGAAGGACCCGAGGAGCACCGTCGCCCCACTGAAGACGATCATGCCGATGTACGAGCCGTGCGCGGCGCGGAGCAGCGCCCCCGCGGCGGGCTCGCCAGCGAGCGACCTGCGAACGTCCTAGTCAGCTTCGCACAGACACAACAACAGAGGCGGCGACTCACGGGAACGCGAGCACGCTGTACAGCAGGCCGATGCGCGTGCCGATGTGGCGCACGTCCGAGATCTGCGCGACACACGGCACGACGAGCGCGTTGAACGCGCCGCTCGCGAAGCCGAACACGGCCGCGAACGCGACGCACCCGCCGAGGCCGTGCGCGAGCGGCCAGCCCGCGAGCACCGCGACGCCCGCGGCGGCGGCGGCGGGCACGAGCACGTTGAAGCGCCCCGCGCGGTCCGCCGCGCACGCGGGCACGAGGCGGCCGAGCGTGCCCGCGCCGTTGAGCGCGGCGAGCACGTAGAACGCGGTGGCGCGCGGCGCGCCGTGTGCGACGGCGTACGAGACGATGTAGAAGTTCGGGACGAAGAGCCCGAGCGCGATGCACGCGCTGCCGGCGACGAGGAGCACGAAGTTCGTGTCGCGCCACGGCGCGGCGGGGAGCCACGGCGCGGGCGCCGTGCGCGGCGCGAGGCGGCTCGAGACGGTGCAGCAGGCGATGCCGCAGAGGAGCAGGCAGGTGAAGCCCGAGATGCGCACGCCCCAGCCGAAGCCGACGGAGATGAAGAGGCGTTGGAGCATGATCGGGTACACGACGCCGCCTGGCGGACGGTCAGTGGCTAGCTGGCGGAGGAGAGATGCAGCGACGTACCGACGCCGGACCCAGAGATGGCGATTCCTAGTGCCGTGGCGCGGTACCGTTTGAAGTGCGTTGAGACCGCCGAGAGCGAGGGGTAGAACCTGGGGACCGTGTCAGCCTGGGCTCACATGCAGCAGCGCGGGGCGACCTACAGCATGCCGACGCCGAGGCCAAAGAGGATGCCCTGCGAGAGGATGTACTGGTAGTACGTCTCGCAGATGCTCGTGACCATCGTGCTGGCGACAAGCACCAGGGTGCCAGGTATCATCAGCATCCGCGGACCATAGGCATCAAAGATGCGTCCCACGAAGCCGCCCTGCGACTCATCATAAGCATCACGGAAATGAGTTGCGTGGGGGCAGACTTGCCGAAAAGAAAAACATCCAGAGCTGGATGGAGCCTATCCATGATACTGTCGACGGTGCGAAGCTTTGCAGCTGGTGTTCCGTGTACCATGACTGGAAGGTGCCGAAGGAGCTCAGTTGGCCAAAGGTGCACATGAGGGCGAGGAATGCCCCGAAGACGGTGAGCCATGCTCTCCAGCCGCCGTCGGGATATTCGTCGTCGACTTGCTTGGATGTGTCGGAGAGCGTGCCCTCGTAGAAAGTGCTCTGTGGCTTCTCCATCTCCGAGTCGAAGGAGGGCCGCTTCCCTGCCTCGACGTCGGTAGTTGTTTGGGACATTGGGCGCTAGGGCACGAGAATAGGGGCGGGGAGCGGGGGCGGGACGGGGAACGTGTTCCATCGAGCGACGTCCTGGCTCTTTAAAGCTCGCGGGTGGCCAGGTCCCCATGGCGCCTGTGCACTCCGCGGAAGCGACGTGGACTGGGTAAGGCCCGAGCGGAACGGGACTCAGGGAAGGCGGTTCGGGCGAGGATGTCGGCAAAGTGAGCAGTTGGACGACTTGCGTCGACCAGAGATGGTAACTCGGAGGGACCGCAGCGCGCAAACACGCGAGTTTAGCGGAATACGGCCGGCGGCACCTGCGCACCAGGAGCTGCGCTTCCTATGTCCGAGAGGCTCCCGCCCATGGAGCAGGCGTGTGTGCGCGCACGTCTGGCACCCTTCCCTGCGCCGGATATGGCGCTGCGTGTCCGCACATCATCGCCCAGTTGATCCAGGCAGCGTCGGCCGGCCGCCGCTGGGAACGAAATGCTCTGCAAGAGGCTGGGGCGCTGCTCGCGCAAGGCACGCCCGTGTGCGCGATAGCACGTTCCCAGGCGTGTCTCGGCGCCGCCTGAGCGCATGAGTCCGCCTGCCGGGCAGCCTGCATAGCAAATCAGATCTGGATATCGCGCGACGAGGAGAACAAAAGCAACCGCGATGGGCAGACGTGGCGCAGCATGGGCGGTGCCGACGTCGTCCGCTGCGATGTCGACTCATTGCTGGCGCCGGTTGGCGAACACGACAGAACTCACCAGGGCTTACGACGGTCGCCATAGACCTCGCTGGATATCTAGATATTTGCCAGGCTATGCGGATATCGTTGTCTGTAGAGAAGCAGATGGAATTTGAATCCAGGTCTGGCTCCCCTGAAAGCGTGGGAAGCGCACCTGACTCTGAATTTCCGCGCGAATTTCGCGGCACATTTTGACCGCAGCCACCGTCGTGCAGCACACAGCCCGCGCCGAGTCACAAACGCAACCAGTCTAGCGAGAGACATATCCGGTGCGCCCGTCTCCCGTGCGCATTTCCCGTGAGACTTCGGGCAAACCTGCTCATGATCACCGCGCAGGCTCTATGTCCGGCTCGGGGCGGACTCGCAGAGGTGCAGACGCCCTGCTCGACGTGCACGCAAAATTGCCGGTTCTCGCCCCTTCCACACACCTTGCTGCAGGGCTGGACAGCTCTATATAACCTATGATTGTCCTTCATATTGAAGATCGCGGCCATCGTCGCTCGAGAACACGCAAGGTTACGCTTTGCGTGCGACACACCCGCGCGCAAAGCGAGGCCACAGCCGCCAGCCGCGGCGCGCCCGTAGCCACTAGCGTCCGTGCGCCTTCGGACGCTGCAGCCTGCTCGCCCGCCCGCGTCCGATCCAGGAATGCAGCGCGCCGCTTGTGCGCACCCGCTAGCCTCGACGCCCGCGCCGCACTTCGGGGCCGTGAGCCCCTCCCGCCGGTTGACGCTCCCCAGCTCAACCGCAGCGCGCCTCGCAGCTGTGTCGTTTAGGACCCGCTGTGCGCCACGACGCCGACGATCCCCGTCACACGCGCACGCACGACAGCCGTCCGCCAGACCGCGATCGAGCACAGCCGCGCCGGCTCCGTCTGCGCAGGTTTGGGGCCTGGGCGACGGCTCGCGTGCTGGCACCGCTGCCAGATAGGCGTGGAGATGGACTCACCGCAAGGGCGTGTCGCCACGGTGCGTTGCTGGGTGCTGATCTGGGTATTCTAATAATAATGTCGAGGAGCAGGCCAAGCCCGCCGGAGCGCTGCGGGTCGTACGCGGGGCGACAGCACAGGAGCTCGAGTAGCAGGTCGTACGACGGGTGGAGACAAGACAGAGACACGACAGAGGCTACCCATGTTGTAATTTCGTGTTCATCTGGCATGGACGCTACCGTTTCGGTTTTCCTTATTTAGACTTATCGCTGGCCACGAGGCTATCCTGATGCGCCTGTACAGTTCGTATTATGTAAGCCCGACGCGGCTCAAGCCACCGGCGCGAGGCGCCCGTAGTCCTCAGTTCTCTTCGCACGACGACAGAAGAACTGAGGTTAGTTCTGATGTTCCTATTGACGTAGACGAGATGCTGATGTACCGTAGCGTTCCCGCATTATTTCTGTCTACTCTAGGTTCGCTATAATATAGTTCTCTTCGCACGACGACAGAAGAACTGAGCGTTCCCGCATTATTTCTGTCTACTCTAGCGAGCGCCCCGTAACCGCGAATAACCCAGAGTACCGGCTTTGTCGGGGCTGCCACGGACGGCGGGTCTTCGCCGAGCGAGGTGTCGCCGGAGACACGAAGTACTGGGCGGCGTACATCTCGAGGGGGTGCAGCTTGTCTCGTGATGAAACGACGCCAGCTTTCAGGTGAGTACACCGCAGCCCAAACCCCGAACCCGAACCTGACGCGCCTCCAGTCGCTTGTCAGCGTCTCCGGCGTCATCACAACCAGAACCAGACCACTCTGCCCTGATACTTGGACGAGTGCACGCGCGAGACGTACCGAGGTCGCGCTCAGGCTTGGCATTCCGTCCGCTTCCAGGGCGCGCATCGTACACCTGCTCCAGACACCCCGTTCACACAGCCCCCGCTGAGGCCAGCCACGCGCCTCTCCACGAACTTCTGCGCGGTCGGACGGCACACCCACGCGCACCTCCCGGCGCCCCGCTGCACGCACAGCGATCAAATCCAGGACCTCTGGATCCCCGGACGGTCGTCTATGCGGGATGCAAGGGCGCCACGTCAGACGCCCGCATAACGCACTCCCCTGCACAGGCCGCCCCTCTCCGCGCGACACAACTACTCAGAGACATACGTCGGCGGAGGCGACGCGGCCGCGTGTCGAAAACGACATCCCGCCCGTCCACGCGTCGTATCCAAGCTCGGTCCCGCCGAGAACCGCGCGGTGTACGGCGCCCAGCAGCGCGCCCGTGCTCGCCAGCGTCCGTACGCACTCGGATGGCGTCGCCCATGCGCATCCGACACAGAAATGCAGGACGGGCGCGCTGCCTCGGGCGACGATCTCTGCCCGGCTTCGTGTCCGTCGGCGGCGGAGAACGCACTTTCAGGGCTTCCCAGGGGGCAGTGCCCGTGGCGCATTGCGCCACCTCCCGTCGCGCACGCTGTGCATCAGATGGCGGGAGCCCTGGCTTTAGTGGATTAACGTCCCGTGCGGCACCGCCATGCGGGAGGCGCTGCTCGCCGAGCATACGATCGGCCAGTGCGCTCGCACACAGCCGTGCCGGTGCCGCACATGGAGGCCCTGGCCCACGGCGCTCTTTTGCCGCCTCCAGGTCGACGCGTGCGTGCAGCTCGCTGCCAATTTCTGCGCCCGAGCTCCATTGCTTCGCCGCCCGCCAGCCGCGAACGCTGACCGTCGCATCGGCGTGCCGCCGCCCCTGCGCGGGGGCTCGCGCTCAGGCCTGGCACATCACGGACGAAGGCGGGGCGCTGGGGCGGCCCAGGGGATGCGGGTCTGTCGGGCCCGCTCGTGGATGACGCGCTCTCGCCGGCGCGGCGAACGCGATGTCTCGTCAGGACGCCGTTTGGAAGGTGCGTCCGGTCCAGATGTACGTTTTCAGGGTTTTGGTGTGTAGGATGTGACAGCTGAGGGTGGTGTGTTTGCAGGCGGCCGTGTGAGCCTCCCGGGAGAGCGCAGCACTGGAAACCGACGTATAGCTGGAAACACTCAGTCCGGTAAAGGAGCGGGAGCAAAATCCGTTGTGTTAGCGGGAGCTCTGTAGTATTATAGTGGGTGTATGCGTACCTCCGTCGTGTTAGCGGGAGCTAAGGAGCACGACATAGGTTAGCGCGCGCATATACTAAGTCCCAAAAAGGCGACCGTCGTCGTAACCCTAGGCTCGTCAGGGCGCGCACACCGTCTTTTCCCTGCAGCATGAGACCGCCGCGCTACTTGATGAGCAGACTGCGCTAGCGGAGCATATTGTGGGGCCGCCCACACGTCATGCAGAGTTTGCCAACGCGCCAGCGACCAAGAGCCTATCACCGTACCCGACATCTTCAGAGGGCGAGAGAGACAGGAGCCGGCGCTCTACGATGTCTTGCTGCTCATGAAATAATTTTGTATGGTGTGATAGACACGGCCGGGGCACGTATGGGCACAGCCTGAGGCCGGCTGGATGTATGCCAACAGAGGGCAAAATGAGGAAGGTGTTACATGCGCTGTACGCCCGATGCACAGCTAATGAACACATCCCTGTGCTCTCGTACGCGCTTTACGGAAGTCACGCGTCCTGGCACAACGAACCTGAGCCCTAGCCAACGCGCAGACATTTCTCAGGCCACCTTCGGGGACAGCCCTGCAACATCCCGCAGCGGTGCGCATCAGCACGACGTCCTGGTCTTCCCGCCGCATGCAGGTACGCGCGTCACAGCAGCGCGGAACGAGCACCCTAGCCAGCCGATGTGCTCGAGCAAGTCGGCCTACCGTCTCGCCGCGGAGGCACGCCCGCGCAGCACATGCACGGAGCGGCACGCACGCTGGCCGTACCCCCGCAGGCCGGCCTCGACGCCCTCACGACGCGCGCGCGCGCGCACACACCCGTTCGCGCAGCTGCAGCAGGGCGACGTCCTTCACGAGCTCTTCTAGACGTTCTGATGTCGTTTGGGGGCGCGGCGTCCAATTGTAAGTGTCACGGGCCAGGCCGCCCCGAGAGGGTGAGAACGAAGTCTATAGCATAGGAACGAGGCTACAGAGGGCGACCGAGCCCGAGGTGAGGTGAGACTGGTGTTGGTTCGTCAAGACGAACGCGACTACGCTACGAGAATGGTAAGCTACGAGATTACGTAAGCTTGCGAGTACCTAATCGGGAATGCGAGCCGTTACAGTATCTCCCTTTTTTCCAGCTGATGAGCAAGGGAGGGATGAGCGAGCGAAGCAGCTACTAGGGATAAGGTCGTGAGGGTCGAGACGGAGCAAGGGAACGAGTGCGAAAGGCAAAGGAAACATGTACGTAGTGCAGGGGACGTCATGATCAAAACTAAGGGGGAGCGAAACGAGGTGACGAGATGATGAGGACGGGGGCAAAACCAAACGCGCGAGATGGTGACGAGAGCCTGTGAGAAGGCAGGAAGTCCGGGGACGAAGGTGAGCATGGTGCGCTGCAGCGCAGACCATGTCGAGTCGAGTTCGAGGGGTGCGAGAGGTCGCATCACGACCAAAGCCATGACCGACGGAGACGAGGTGCGCGAGGTGTGCATACGAGCACGCGGCGTGACGAGTGTCGTGAAGGGTTGGCGTAGACCGAAGCCTAGCCCGAGGATCAAGGGTCGAGGGTCGAGGATGCACTGGGAGCGAAGGCGAAGTGGCGAGGAGTCCGCAGAGGGCAAAGCGTGATGACGAGGGAAGGGGTTTGAGACCGGCAATGAGGCCAGTTATGCGGAGATGAGGTGGTGTGGCATGATGTTCGAGGGATGGCGGAGGCGTCGAGGACGGGGAATGTCGATGAGGATGTGCCGAGGGTGCTTGAAAAGCGTCGAAAAAAGGTCTTGAAGAACGGCGTAAAAAGCCGCAAAAATTCGCAAAACACGAGCGCAGCTCGAGCAAGCGTCGAGGACGCTTGCAGGAGACGCTACGCGTCGACGAGAGCGCACCTCCGCACACCTCTTGGGAAGCTGGCGGGTGTGCGGGGTGTCTGCTCGCTCGAGAGTGCGCGCACGTCCGCACCGCTCTTCGCAAGACTGCGAGCGGATGCGGAGCGCTTGCTCCATACACGACAGCCCTTGCGAGCTACGGGCTGTCGGTCTTCTTCTTCCAAAGGTCGCGTGCGCGACCACCGAGGGGACGCGCGTCCTTGCTCGCTCTTCGACTGACGTCTACGAGCTTGCGGGACGGCGCTGCTCGTGCGAGCCGGTCCTTCGAGGACTCTGGATCCGGCTCGACTTCTCCAAGGGGGGTGCGCACCTGTCCTTTCACCTCCGTTCAGCCCATCTCCACACCCTCGAAGGCTCCTCGTCCCCTCGTCCCCTATCCCCCTTTTTTCCGCCGAGGCCTCGCGAATGGAGTGAAGCGAGACGCAGGCGCCTCGAAAAAACGCGAGTAGGCGAGCTTGAAAACTCGAGGGACTGGATGTAGGGTTGAGGATGACGATCAGAGCGAAGGAATAGGGAGGGTGGGTGGGCCATGATGCGAGGGGAATCGTGCTGGCTCGAGGGAGGTGCCGCGGCAGGTGGTGACGGCGGCGCCTAGCCTAGCAACGGGAGGCTGGACAAGTGCGCAGGGCGTGCAGCCCTGCGGGAGCGAGCAGTGAGCAAGAGGGAAGAGTCTTGAGCAACTCTGTTGAGAGTTTGCGATGCTGGCGGTCGAGGGGAAGCGAGACCGCCAGCATGAGGAAGCCGACGAAGGACGAAAAAGAGCGAAAAAAGGCGAAAGACGTCCGGAGTTGGGGACGAACCAATCTGTCACGGGCCAGGCCGCCCCGAGAGGGTGAGAACGAAGTCTATAGCATAGGAACGAGGCTACAGAGGGCGACCGAGCCCGAGGTGAGGTGAGACTGGTGTTGGTTCGTCAAGACGAACGCGACTACGCTACGAGAATGGTAAGCTACGAGATTACGTAAGCTTGCGAGTACCTAATCGGGAATGCGAGCCGTTACAGTAAGTTTTGCGGGTTCTCGTACGTAGGGCGCGATGGGTACGCTAAGGGCCCTGTGTTTTCGAAACTTTGAAAACTCGAAGCTTGGGTGGCGGCAATATATATTCGTCTGCACTCTACACGACCCTTCCAGGAAGTCGTCGAAAACCTCGGTCGGCGCCGCTCAAGTATCCGATGTTCAGCTCTCGTGCCCTCGCAGCAACGTATCCGCGAGTGCACCCCATGTGCGCCTGAAGCTCGCATTCTCTACTATCAGCTGCCTGCGCTGGCTCCTGCTAAGTAAAGCAACCTCTTCTGCACTGAGTGTCCTGACGGGCAAGCTAGTCACAGCATAGATTGGTGTCAGAATTTGTGATCGTTCTTTATCCGAGCTCGCGCTCACGGCGCTCATGCGGTATCTATTTACGCTTATTTGTCTATCTTAGCACCATCGTATTGTACCCGGAGATCCGTCGTTAGGTTCCGAGTCATGTCGTCGAGTACATAGACTCACCGAATCGAACGTGAACGCCTCGCGCGTTTGCCTCCTTGACCGCCACCCCCCGTCCGCGCGACCCCGCTTTTCAACAATTGGGGGCCCGGAGAGCGAAGGGTCGCTTACGCACTGTAAAGCGGGGGCAATAGCTGGTAGGTGTAGGCCCTGGTTATAGTATCAGATGGCAGCCCGCACGCATCGCTATAGGCCACTCACGACAGGCCCTTTTCCGGGCTGTTTGGAGCTACCGCGGGCTTGAGGTGTATACGCCGGGCCTTTGAGCAGCAGCTCGGACAGCGAGGAGAGCAGCACGTTGAGCACGGACTCGGCGTGCGGCGCACCCCCGCTGACGGTTACAGCTACCTGACGCTGGAGGGCCTGCATGACCTGTGCCATGCGCCCGCCGTCGTAGACGAAGCGGATCTGCGCGTTGAGCACGTCGGGGTACCTGGTGTCCCGGATCAGGCGCATGTTTCCATGCGAGGGTGTTTGGGGACGTACGTAGCAGAGAAGTGCGAGAAGAGCTCGGCGGCGATGCCCTCATGCGCGAGCTGCCTCTGGATCTCCTTTTCCGCGAGCTCCTTCAGCGGCGCAAGCCCGACCTGTGCACGCAGATCCAGGCCAAACGCGGTCAGTCATGCACACGTGATTCGGGTTTAGCAGGAACGGACCATATCCGCCAGCCTGTACATCGACTTCGGCGAGCAGAGCGCAGGAAGATCGGGGCGCGCGCCGCGGTGCTGCTCGAGCGCGGCGCGGCGCGCCTCCAGCCCGTTCGAGCGCAGCGGCGCAAAGTGGATCGTGCCCGTGTACACGAAGAAGACGAGGGCGTGCCAGCTGTGCGGGCGCGAGAATTTGAGTGCATGGGGCGGCGTGCAGGCGGAGAGGCGAACGCACGTCACGGCGGCCACATCCGGGACATACAAGGTGTGCGCGATCCCTTTGCGGGACGCGTCGTCGCGGAGGTCCGCGGAGCCGGGCGCACTGTCAGAAGCCCCGTCGTCTCTCGAGGCTTTGCTCTGCGAGGAGGCCGTCAGAACCAGGTGCATCGCATCTTCCCCGCGGCGCACCTTTCCTTTCGAACCGCTCGACTCGCCCAGTACTACCACTTCCGCGGGGTCGAGCTCGCACGCAAGCTCACACTCCTCGGCGTCGTCGATGTCGCTATCGTGCTCGTAGCCGTAGTCCGCTGTGCTGTCCGGGATCCGGTCGTCCGTCGAGAACCGCCCACCGAGCTCTGCGCGCTATCAGCTCGCCGCGGAGCCCGGACGCGCGCCGGCAGGTGTGCTCACGTATGTCAAAATGCTCGGCGGCGGCGCGCATCACGCGGCTGCTAGCATACACGACCGTAGGGCGGCCCACGGCGCCGTCCGCGGTCCGCCGCGAGAACAGATAGTAGGCGGTGTCGGCGAAAGAGCCTGTTGAGATGGTGGCGGCGAGGGCCTCCTGCACGCTGGCGGGGGAGAACTGGCTGGGGGACGCAGGCGTCGACATCCTGGCGATGGCGTGAGGGAGGCCTCGCCGGCCGCAGAACCGCAGTTTTGGCAGATTTATATGCTGGCGATGGGCAGCGCTGATCTGTGCAGATGCTATATGCGCACAGGGCATGCTCGACGTTCACTGAAGCGAGTAACATGCTCTGCTGCGAGGCGAACTTGTTGGGTTGCGTCTCCTTCAGGCATTCGGGACAACGCATTTCATGCGCATGAGTCTTCTCAAGGCTTCTCTCCGCACGCAGAATTTTACTACCATTGTAAGTATGCATCTGCAGTCATCAAGATCAGAATATCACGGCGGTGCGGTCATCCATCTCTATACCTCGGCTGCATGAGCCCATGCCACTTGCTCGTCCTCACCCATCCGCCCGCCGCGCCGCGCCGCCTTCCACCACCGCACCGCCCGCCGCCCCAGCCAGCAGCGTATCCACAGCGACCCCGGCCCCGCGGCCAGCAGCAGCAGCGGCCGGCGCCCTCCGTGCCTCCTTCCTCAGCGCCTTCTTCTTACTCTTGCTAAGCCCGTGCCCCAGGTCCGCCGCGCCGCGCCGCTCCTGCGTTGTCCACCGCGCGTCTTCGCCCCCAGCAAACGCAGGCGGCGCGTCGGGCACGGTGCCGCGCCGCTCGAGCTGCGGCACCGCGGCTGCCGCGCTGCTCTCGCCGCCGTCCGGGGCGTGCGTTCTCACTTCGCCCTCGTCGTTGACGACTGCCGAGCGCAGTGTGTCGCGCCACGACGTACTACCTTTCGGCGGCGCCATGGCCGCCTGCCCCGCGGCAGCCTGCGCTCCGGACGCCTGCACCAGAGACGCGTCCTCGGCCGGCCGAGTCGCGCCCGCCTCGTCCTCGCGCTCTCCAGCAGGATGCGTGCCCGCCTCGTCCACACCGACGCTGACGACCGCGGCGCGCCACGCCGTGCTGCTGCTCTGCGACGGCGCGGCGGTCTGCACCAGAGACTCGTCGCCCCAACCGTCCCAACACTCGTACGCCACGTCGTACGCGCTGACGCCACTCCACTCCGACCCGTCTGTCGGCGGGTGCATGCTCGCCTCGTCGACGTCGACGTCGACGACAGCGGAGCGGAGCGCGTCGCGCCACCACGTGCTGCTCCGCGACGTTGGTGCGCTCGTCTGCGCGTCGGGATGCGCCCCGAATGTGTGCGCCGCGGTGGCATCCTGGAGCGGAGTGGTCTGCGCTTCGTGCCCCTGCACTTCGGCTGCCTGCGCGTCGGTCTTCTGCGCCTCGGAAACGTGCGCCTCGAGCTGCGCCTCCCTCGCGCGCTCGGCGGCCTTCTGCGCGAGCAACGCGCCCAGCCGCGCCGCCGTGGACTGCTCCGCGCACGCCCCCAGGGCGCCGTCCTCGGGTGTCTTGGGTGGCTCCTCCGCTAGTGGTGCCGGTGCGCATGTCGTGGCTGGTGCGGCTTGTGCGCCCGCGGACGTGAGCGCGGACGTGCCCGCTGCAGATGCTTGCGGAGACGGCGCGTATTCTGGGTGGCGCGCTGGGGCTTCAGCTTGCGTCTGCGGACAGCCGCCAGATGGAGGGAGTGCAGGCGGCGGGTTCGGCGCTGAGCGGCCTGTGTGCGCAGGCTCCGCAGGCGCCAGTCCTCTGGGTCGGGTGTTCGCGGGGGCCGCGACAGGTGCGATCTCGTCCAGTAGCATGCTCAGCGCCGGCCCAGCGTGCAGCATCTCGCCGCGCACGATGCGCGCGACGAGCGGGCGCTGCGCTGCGCGCGTGGCGGGCGTCCAGTAATGTTCGAGAAGGAGGGCGGATTGCCGGCGGAGGATGGAGGGGTGTCTAGGAGCGGAGGTGAGTGATGGCGTGGAAGGCGCAGAAGATAGGGCTGCTCACTCTGAGGAGAACGGGGAGAAGACTTCGGCGAGGATGTTTGTGGAGGAGAGCGCGGAAAAGAGGTGCGCGTCGGCGAGCTGCTTGAGTGGGGCGAGGTTTGCCTGGGTGTATGCTATTAGTTCGGTTCTGATGCAGCACGAGAGGTGCGTACCATATCTGCAAAGCGGTAGACCGCCTTGCACGAAGCGATGGGCCGATTTGGGTGCACCAGTGCGTGCGCCGACCGAGCCTCGGCGCTGGACTCTGTGCCCTGAGAGCGCAGAGGGAGGAAGTAGATTTCGCCGGTGTAGATGTAGAAGACGACGGCTTCGAGGCTGGGGAGAAGTGAATGGCAGGTGTACGAGCAAGCGTGCAGATACTCACGTATCGGCCGATACCTGGTCCAGAGTCACGATACGTGCGCCGCTCGGAGGGCTGAAGGATGTTTCTGCGCTCGTGGTGTCTTCCGCCAATGCCTCGAACTGACGCAAAAGTCAGATTGAGCTCGTTGTATGCACGGTGTGCGAACGCACCACTTTCGTCTTTTCATCTGGAGAGAAAGAGACCTCGCTCGGGGTCGCCAGCAGGCTCTCCAAGGCGTCGATGTCGTCCTCGGCCCCGAGAGAGCTCTCGCTCTCGCTCACGCTGCCCGTGTATGACTGTGCGGAAGCTCGAGGTGGTGCATCGACAGTTGATACCGCAGCGCCCTCTTCAGACAGCACTACACCCCAATCAGCATCGCCGACCGACCACCACACGTCGCCCCGACTCACGCTCGCGGAAGTACGCCGACTCCGCGCAGAGAATCCCGCTATTTGCGTAAACAGCATGCCTCGCGCCTTCCCCAACCCGCACAGGCGCGAGGAACACGACGTCGTTGAACGGCTTGCCGGCCAGAGCTTCGGCGAGGGCGTCCGTGAGGCTGCCGCCGCTGGGGACTTTGGCGAGGGCGTGCAGAGGCGTCGACATGGCCGCGGTGATGGAGCCGCCGTCGTGGAGGCGAACGGGATGATAAGGTGGCTGCGCGAGCGACTCATCGTGCGCGGGGCCGTGGGCGTTCGAAGCAAAGCGCGCGGGCCAGGAGGCGGGGCAAACAGGTGCAAAGGGCACGTGACCGTGTCCTTCTCGCTCACCCGCCCGCTTTCGGACACCAAGGCCCCAAGCGGGCAAGCGGGCCGCCGTGCTTCTCGCGACCGGGCCTGCAGCCGTCTCGCGCGTCCGGGTCTTGACCCCGGTCGGACGGTCCCTCCAGAGCAGAAGTCCAACTCACCCCAAGCGGAACTCTAGACTGACCCTGCAGCAGAACCCGACCTGCCATCCACCCGCTCGCTCACACCTTCTCGCACATTCGCTCGGACGCACACGCCCTAGGAAAGCACCGTCGACGATCGCCCAGGCGTGGCGCGCCCCTGCACATCCATCGCGCATCCCCCGCGCAGCCCTATCGCGCCCTGCCGCTCTCGCGACGGCGCCGCGGTGCCCGGCGCGCGGCGCGCGATCGCCCGCGCGGCGCCTGCCGTTCCTGTGCTGGCCCTGGGCCCATCTACACGAAGGTCCAGGCGCGCCGCACGGCGAGTGCTGCGCGGACCATCGGCTGGAGCGTGAGGCGGGGATGGCGACGGCGTTGCCACTTGCGCAGGGGATGGGTGCGGGCGTAGGACGTGTGTAGGGCGGCGCGCCGATATGGCGCGCGGCGTGCGGGGCATTTGTGCGCGCGGAGCGTGCGCGAACGGTGAGCGGGCGGTCTGAGCGGTGCGAGAAGCCGAGGCGTGGCTTCGGCTGCACCGCGATGGCGCTGCCTGCCGGGGCAGGTGACGATCCGCCGTCGCTGATCTTGGGCCGTTTCCTAAAGATATTGGGTGGGAATGCGCCGAGACCGCTTGTTCGTCCCGAACTACATGTCTGTTCTGTTTTCAGGGCTGGACAAAAAGTGCGTGTTATTCTGGACGAAATGCTCAATTTCGGCATCGTTCGTCCCGAGGTGGAGCACGGGGACCTAGTGCGGACGTCTTTCCGACTTGCACGCATCCTTCCCCTGAACCTGCGTGACCGACTCTTCGGCATCCTAGTGCGCCTTGCATCACGGCATCGCTGTCAAGCACCGCTGTGTCATTTAGACTATTATATGCACTGTAATCCCGATAAATAGACAACAAAGACAGCCCTGTGCTCTCGTACAGGATGTATGAAAGCCAAGTATGACACAGGCGGACCTGATCCTGAGACAGTGCCGACACGCCTCTCAGCACGCCTTCGAGATCAGCCTTGTGATGGCCTTGCTCTCCGGCAGCAGCATCCCGAAGATCGCGCCGACGTTGTCCAGGATCGCGCTGCACTCGCCTGAGCCCTCGGCCTGACATGAAACCTGCGCCGAATCGTTTTGAGTGAGACTCGAAGGACGTTACGGAAAAGGGCCGACAGACCGTGTATCGCACGTTGCCCGCGAGGACCTGCTGGCCGCCGACGGTGACGGTGTGCACTGCGTTGATGCTCTTGGGCACGACGTTCGTGTTAAACTTGATATTCCCGCCGCTGCGACCCCATCAGCCCCCACCCCCACCCCTCGAAACGGCAACTCACAAATGCGCAGCCTCGCGCCGCCCAAGCGCGATCGTGCTCACGCTGTTGCTCTTCGTCGTCGTGTGTGCGCGCGCGGCCGCCTGCAGCACGTCGACGAACATGTTCTTGAGGTCGTCCGCGCCGCCCGTGTACTGCCCGTCCTGCGTCACCGTGCGCACCGCCGGCGCCGTGAGGCCCGCGAGGCCCGCTTCGGTCTGCGGCGGGCACTCGAAGGATGGGGCGTCGGTCGTGCAGCCCGCGGCCGTGCAGTGGTTGCCCTGCGCGCATGTCAGCAGGCTTTGTGATGGGAGGAAAAGGGAGGGCGCTCGAGGGCCTGCTGGATAAAGTCGCCCGGCACGCAGTTCGACGCGTCGACGGTGCCCTGGTCGGCGACGATCGACGTCGCGTTCGACGACGAGTCGTCGCGCTTCGCGAGCAGGTTGCGCGTGAGGGCGTGGTCGATGCGCGGCTCGCCGCGGACGACTCCGCAGTTTACGGATTTTTCGCAGGTTTGGAGGGTGTGTGCTGACCAGACCGGGGCGCGGCCGCTGTGAGGACGTGCCACACTCGTACCGAGGAAGAGAGCGAGGGTATAAATGATGATATGAGACGTGCAGAACATGGTGATGATGGTTTGAAAGGAATGAGGGTACGGTGACCAGACCGATATTTTTTGAAGGTTAAAACTGGAGCAAAGAAAGGAAATCAGAGGAGAATCAGTGGCGCTTTAGATCGTAAGACCCACAAGGAGGCAGCAGAGGGTGAAGTCCCGGACTTGGCCTAACCGAGCAGCGACGAGCGATCTTTTATACGTCGTCAACTCCCTTCCTGTCGTCCTTCACGTCTGCCATCTTTCGTTGCAGAATCGCGCGCGCTGCTCATCTAGCTATGCCTGGGTATATGCTGAGGCCCATGTACCCTGCACGCTGCCTGCGATGGCAGACCTGACATGAAACCATGCGCGGCGACCGGGCGACGACAAGGGGCGATTGTGGATCGGATATGCGAGCACTCGCCGCGGGGACTTTATCTGATCGCAAGGATGCAACTGCGACGGATCCGCTTTTTGAGAATAGGATTGAGCGCGGTGTGCGCGACAGTTGCGTCACAGCGCTGAGCTCGATGCCTTGATTGACGCAGACCTGTACTTGTTCGAGGATTGTCATGTTCTGTGGGCGTTGCTCTTGTTGTGTGGCTTAAGTTCGCAGCTGAGATCGTCTAGCAGCGGAAGATTTACTTACCGAAAGACCACAGCGAGGCGCGCCACTGATTGGTTGCTGAGGCTCGGTTTGCTGGCCGACTACAAGCTTTGCTGACCGCTTGCCTTACAGGAAAGCGTGCTCCGGAAGTGAGGAGGCCACATAGACATAGGCTTATTACTCGGTAGTGCCCAGGAAAGTAGTGTTTACCGTCGATGAGACTGTTTGCTCGCAAGCGTACACGGTGGTAAATGACCATAAAGCGACTGTGTAACGCACTTTTGTGACCGCTGCTCGTTTTGGGCGGAGGCTTGGATGACGACGGAGGGAGCTTTGACTCATCTTCTGAGTGTTGCCAGTCGATATCAGACGCATCTGCCAGCTCGCCGTCCGCGCCAACAGCGCAGCCAGCGTCACTGATATTGACTGGGGATGGCTAGCTCATGCCAGTGGCAATGTAGCGCGAGGAACTCGAGGCGCAGGCCGAAGAGTAAGGCAGGATCTGCGGGTGCGCAAAGCCTGAGGGCTCCAGCGCGACTCCTGGTCCACCTTTATATACGGTGAGTGAGCTTCATCTAACCATTTATTACTCACACATCCCGTCCGAGGCATCTTGAAGACAGGCCTGCAGGGAACTGTGGAAGTTTAGGATTCTCTGCAGAGCAGTCTCCAGCTCGGGGCTTGCTCGCTGCCGACCACATTCATGACGGCTGCAGCATGCCACTAGGCGTCCCTCCAGCACGACGAAACCACAAGCTACAGAGCGGCTAGCTCTCTTCTGCAATTTTTGAGCTTTCATATCACACTGCAGCGTACGACATGATGTGTTGAGAAATAGATGGCAAGCGCAGCTGAAGAGCCCAACGCTCAGCGCCTCATTGTCATGGACATGACGGTCCTGCCCTATTTTTCGCCGATTTATTGCGATTTTCCCTGGTTTAATCCAGCGCTCGAGCAGCCCTCGACGCATCCGGAGTCATAGCCGCCCAGGGCACGCGCGTGGCACAGACGCCAGC